>DF242303.1:0-13915 GCA_000507305.1 Breviolum minutum Mf 1.05b.01 | reverse complement strand
AGGATCGCGGTTGGGGTCCAGCACGCCACACTGAACTCAGAGGATCGCAGTTGAGGAGGACGACAGGAGGAGGAGAAGGAGGAGGAGGACGAGGAGGAGGAGGAGGACGAGGAGGAGAAGAGACTGACATAAAATCTAACAACCCTCACCTGACAGGTGGGGAAAAACACATCAAAACTATAAAACTGGGATGCTTTCCCAACATATCGAAATTCGATTTCATCATCCTAAAAGGAGAAGGCACATTTTTTCCCGGATATCTCTGGATGCTTTCAATCACCATCCAATCAACTCATTGAAACTCCCCATTCTGTTTGACCCGGGTGCCCCCAACTGGTTAGCACATGCACGAGACCGTGGGAAGGCTTGTCTAGTGGCCTCGAGATGGTCAAGATTTTGCAAGTTCCAAGCAGGGCTTTCCACTATGACTTACTATCAGTCGATATCCCCTAAGGATCCAGATATGTCCCAAGAAAGGGATTAACCCTACAATCCTATTGTGGGGATGGGATTGGGACCATCAAACCTACTCTAGGGAAGGGTATGGATCCTTAGGGATCTTACATTAGACAATACCATCTTTGTTTCAGTTGCAAAGTCATGTGGGATAGTCAAGTTACCTTGAATAAGGGAAGTCGGGTACAGTATTCTCTTTTTTGTTGTTAATGGAAGACGTGACTGTCCCAAATAAACAAATAAATACACAACCGGAAGTAACAAAGACACAACCAGAAGTTCTGATTCATCGTTATGTCATTCAGAAATCTGTTGCGAACTCTTTGATTGTCTGACTTTTTTTCCTCCAGAAATCTGCACCGCTAAACCTGGCTTTTTCCCGATCCCCTTACAGCAAGAAATGGGTTGATCTGCTCGCTTCCTGGGCTTCCAAAACGCTGGTGTCCGGAAAGACGTCAACGTGGAACTTTGCAATTCCGCCTTGAAAATTGGGCGGTGGACTGAAAAATTATCAAACCCATGGGGGTCTTGAATCCGAAAATTGGTGGATAAATCAAACTCAAATAATGTTTTTTTGTACAACATCTAAGATACTTACAGTGTTGAAAGTTGTTAAAGTGTTCAAATCAATTCCTGATGATGATGAAGATGAAGATGAAGATGATGATGATGATGACGATGATGCAATTTTCCTCTCTTGATTCGAAGTTTCCCTCGGAAGCCTGGAGGAAGTCGAGGACAAGAAGAGACAAAGTCCAAGAAACGTGACCTAAATCCACCCCAGGCCGTGAATGTTGAGATACCCACTGACATGGAAAAAACGTGCCAGTAGCCACGGAGACAAAAAAACAGCCTAGCGTTTCAGGTGGCATATGTTTCTAATCTTTACTGTGTGTTTCAGTGTTGGAAATTCGAATATTATGAATGCAGCTGTGTGTGGACCATCTGTCTTTTCGAAGAGGGTTTCAACCACTGCTGGCCACAATGTGCCTTTTCCATCCTTTTCCTACTCATGTTTCACATGGAGCCCTCCTGACACTACAACAAATACATGCAACCAGCTTGCAGTACCACCGGTTCAAATTCTTTACCGTACTTTGACACAAGGTAACGACTGCTTAACATCATCATCAAGTCAAACAAATCATTCTTTTGCATGTCTTTGCCTTGGTCTTGGACAGCTAGGAGTACAACATCGATCGATACATTGAAACCAAAGGAGGGAAACCAAATAGGCCCATTCCCATGTGCACACTCGAAAAAAACTGGCAAGGAGCCAGGGGGTACATCAGATTTTTTGGTGACAAACACTCTAAAGAAACATCGTAAATTCATCCTTGTCCAATCAACCTTTGACATCAACATTCAGAGTCACCACTTCGATCAACTTCAGAAAAAAACATCAACGAAATCCATCAATTGGGTCACCAACCGCTCCGCTTGACCCAATTCCAACAGAACGGCCTTAAGGCAACTGCCGGAATGGGGTAGGGTTTCTCGGGAGGTGTTTCCCACAACCAACAGATTCGCATGGTGCACAGTGCAAACCCCAAATATTTCGGAAGGCAGTATTGAGGTCAGGGTCACAGCAACAAACATCTACAGGGCCAACCAATTGGCCACATCGGGACAACAAACTCAGTTCCAACAGCGCGAAAAAAATATCCAGAGCATGTGAAATTAAAACAAATGACCTCCAAAGAGCCCTCACCCATCAACTGTTGATTCTCAATCTCTGTTTTTTCTTGAAGACCCCTGTCAAAATTTGCTGTAACAATACCGTCTCATTTTATGTCGGAGAAAATATCCCAAATTAAAAACAAAATGTTGGTGGCACTAGCAAATAACTCTGAGTCAGTAAAGCTTCCCTTAACGACAACAACAACAACAACAACAACAGCAGCAACAACAACAACAACAACAACAACAACAACAACAACAACAACAAAACAAAAAAATACACATGACATTTCTCGCAGCCGAAAATTCCCGTGTTTCATGGGGTTTCCCTTTGAGCTGCCCGGACCACCAAAAATTTGTAGGCCGGTGACTTGTCCGTCAAACCGCCGGTGGGATGGATGTGATTCAACCTGGCGGTGGGCCCCACCAGTACGACATCTTGAAAGGAGAGTAGCGTATCTCCCGTTGAAAAGTCACAAGTGGATACAAGTGGTGGTTATAAAGGGATGAAAACACATTCAATTCATGTTTTGTATTTTTTTCGCAAAAAATCATTTTGCAACATGTGATTCTAGCAAACCTTTGAGGTGGCGTTGAAGGAAAAAGTTGACAATTGGCCAGGTGTACAAGGCTTGCTCATCCCAGTCGATTCGATCTTCTCCACCTCATTGAGTGGATTTTTTTCATCGCCCAACGTCCCTCCAAAAACAGTGCCAAAGACATGTGTGATGTTCTGGACAACTCAGCAAATTTGAAAAAAACATATGCAAATACATGTGACGACATCATGTGCATAGATCTAGTGAATTTTCAAAACTATCTCATATATTGCTCCCTGAAATATAGTGGCTGGAAGACTTTCCTTTTGAAATGGCCCGTTTTTAGGTGTTAGTTTTTTTGGGCGTATAAAACTGTACTGTATATACCACTTAATGAACTTTAAAGCTGCCAACCTTTTGCTGTTCCTCATTGATTCCAAATGATTTCAAGTCCTTTCAGGAGGATTCCAAAACGGAGCTGTCTCGTTTAAGGACACCAGGAACAAAATCCTCTGAATCATTGATTTGACCCGGCTAAACTGCAAGTTTTGTCACTACTTACTACTTACCCACCCTTTTTAACACAAAAATGCCAGCTTCAGGTTTCCCCATCTTTCCCCATCTCCTCGCTCCTCTCCCACCGAATTCTGAACGCTATCGAGTTTTTCCATCCCAAAAGAGTTCCCGAACAGAACATCTCACGCAACTCGGTTCTGGTAAAGGCCTGCTTAAGTGAGGTGGAAGTCATGTGGTCAAATGTAGTCAGTCTTGGGTGTCTTATTCAAGGATTCCATACCATTTGACAGGATTCTACTGGAGATGACTATACGCCCTGGCAAATTAACATGGAACCTTCAAATCACACCAATTAGCAAAAGAAAATCATGTTCCAAAGCTGCATTATTGTGTTCCATGTTAATTTTCCAGTCCCAAAATCAAAAATACAAAAAAACACAGCGCCTGTAGGGACTTGAAGGGGAAAACGTCATTCAATCCAGCGCGGAAGGCATCCACCTGACCAATCAGATATGGGACTCAGGTTGGGAAACGATCCTTTCATTTTGGGGCCAAAAGGCCTATTTGCAGGGGCTTTTGCTGTTATTTTCTGGGAGGGTAATGAGAATTGGATGTAAATTATGGCATTTATGATTTATGGATATTTATGGCAGAATCTGCAAACGAAAGAAAACCAGAATTTGATGAAGACACCTAAAATTTGGTAGACCCTTGGAAGAGATTTTTTTTAAAAGTTGCCCCGCTTTCGGGTTTGTAAAATCATGTAAAATCTAAAATCATCCAATTGGAGGATGGTGTATCCTGCCTGGTCTCGAACGCCAGTGTTGAACCAAAAATTGGCCGCCTACAGGGCGAGTGGGCTTGCCATTGTGGAAGATCAGTACCAAGCAGCTGACATGTTGTATTTCCAAAGTTTTTTGTTGGATCAAACATGATCCAAAGCACCATCTCCTCAAAAGTGATACCCTCCCCAAAGCTAAGAGTTTGCCCCTGAAAAATGATGGACAGAAGACTACTTTCCTTTGGGATGGCCTATTTTCAGGGGCAATGTTAAACTTCAGGAGGGTACTCAAATTGGATTGTGAAATCTGCAATTTTAAAGGATCTCTGGATTACACCAACGACTCTGAATGAACATGAATTTGTGAAGGCAGGACTCAGTGTTGCAACAAAGAACAGCGAGGAAAAACAGTAGTTTTTTTATTGCCAAATGTTTCTTCGTCCTCTCCATGTGAAAGATTGCCTGCATTAATCAATCTTAATCTTAACTCGCTATATAAACAAAACTTGGGCCCCCTGTATCTGAAAAAACGAGGACAAGTCTCAGGGATGCACACGGTACAGCAACACATCTCAAATGATAATCAGAACCTCCTCCAAAAAACGTTTAAGCTGGAGCACCTCTTCCACAAAATGTGTGACCTCAGCACGTAGCTGGTAGATCATCACAACATAACACAATCCAAGAAAAAACATGCCTTCAGTCTATGACTAATTTATGTATATACCAATCATTGCTAAAATCTGGAGAGGAGAACAAAGTCCAAAAAGTAAACGGTTTTCAAAGAAAACTATATATTAGCACAAGCCACTTTTGAGAATCAAAGAGTCGATAGGAAGAGGCAAAAGGTAAAATTGTAAAAGCTTCATGAAATCACTGTTTCCCTACTTTGAAGGTAAATATCTTTAGTTATATAAAATCTAAACAAGTTTCAGAATCCCCTGCAGCTCACCCCCCGGGTTGCCCTAACATTTTCCGCATTCACAGCAATGCTGTCACCTCCAGGGCACAGCTCAGCGCCACCTCGGAGGTGTTTATCCATGGAGGTTTGGAAGATCATGTTCCTTTCTAAATGCCTGATTTGTAGGTTCCATGTCAATTTGTTCCAGGGTGTAATGGCTTAGAACTTAGGATCCTCTCTATTAAAAATAAAAATGATCCTGGTGGCCACTTTTACTAAGGAGAGGGGGTATCTCCAACTTTGCAAACCCATGAATGACGCCAGGCCGTGCAATCGATTGGACAAGTCTTAGCAACAACGTAGATACGTTTTTGAGATTTTGGTCATGAATCAAAGGTCCTGATGTTTCTTGACTACCTCATGGGGAGTGTTTTCCGTAGAAGGAGTTTAGACTCCATTTTCTGGAAAGTAACCATACCAAGACTGCTACTTACTCCAGCAAGAATTCCCTTTGATCTGCTTTCCGCTTCCAATTGAAAAAGGGAACACTCTTGTTGACAATCATAAAAACAATGAAACCCAGCCCAGCACAACAAAACTATGACCATAACATCAACAACTTTCATTCCGTTCGCCAAATCCCGAGACCCGAAAAACCAACAAGTCCAAAATGTCACTCTTGACTGGTTTCATGGTCAAATCAATAGAATATCTAAAGTACATGTGATTTTATCTAGCCCTTTCAATCTTGACGTGATGTCACTCAGTATCCTGAAAACATGTATATTGTAAATATTGAATATATAATGAACATATTATACATAATATATAATTACAGTACATATGTATATATAAGTCTTCGCCCACGTGAGTATACAGTAGATCTTCAAAACCAAAGCCGCCCAACGAATCCCCGTGGGCATCGCCGTGATTGAGGTCCCGAGCTCAAGCCTGTCTCCAGGAAGCAAAGACCCAAAAGCTGCGTGTATTCATTGAACGACATGGGCCTCAACAAAAATGCTTAAGGGGACTCCCAGAGAAAGGGAACCCTTTGGACCAACATGTTGAAGCCCAAAAAAATCAGAGGTGGATCTAGTTGGTGGTTTCAACCCCTTTGAAAAATATGCTCGTCAAAATGGGATTATTTCCCCAAATAGGGGTAAAAATAAAAAATATTTGAAACCACCACCGGTTCGTGGATGGTTCTTTCATGATTTTCCTCTTCACAAGGCCCGGGTGATGTTTTTTTCGTGCCAGCCGTTCAGGGGACAAGGAATAAGGCGACTCCCCACCTTCCAAAAAAGGAAACATAACAAATCCCTTCCAGGAACAAAACGAAAACACAACCAACAAACAAACACCAACCAAAACCAAACCAAAAAAGTTTGAAGCAGTTTCCGAGGTGGTGGTTGAACCAACCCATTTGAAGAATATATGATCGTCAAATTGGATCATTTCCTCCGGATGAACATGAAAAATATTCGCACCGAATCCACCGGATCGTTTCCCTTTCTGTTCAATTCCAAGTCACTCTTGTGTCTGTCCATCAGGTCGATCATTGGCCGTCAAAAAGCGCTCCGCAAAGTCAGAACGTTCAGCCTGGCGGTTTCAAGGTCGAAGCCGTTGGTGGAAGCCCGTGAAACAAGGAAGCCAAAAAAAGTAGGGAAGGGAAGCGTGATCAATATACGTTTGATGTTCATTTGAAATTAATGAGATTTGAATATCTAGACATACAACCCATATTGAGTTTGGGGCGCCTTTGGAAAGTGATTTTGGGGAATATTAGGCCTCTTTCTTAATTAAACATCGTCATCTGCAGCTGCACCTTTAGTGTAGCCCCTCTGACCACTGATGGTTGGCAAATAATGGTTATCTTTTGAATCCTGCTGAGATGGATTCTTGCCAAATATCTTAATTGCGGGCACTGTTTCATGTCACTCATTACTGTATGCGCGCTTCATATTATCTTATGCGACCAGTAAGGGTATCTGCGCATGTTTGCTGAATGGGACGACCCGACTCCTGCACTTCAGATTTGTAGTGTCTTCGCAAGGTGTAACAATCGTCATCAGTAAAAGCACGCGTAAAATGTATTGAAATGCATCTTCCAACCTGTGATATAGGCCAAGATCCCTGCATTCTAGGCAAAACATGGCAAAACCATATCCCATGATCGCCATGATAAACCAAGTTGGAAAACCCCTAGACTCCAAAAAATCCGTATCACCTGGTACGGAACCACCTTTCTGGGGTGTCATGTGACGTAAAATTCAGCCAAAAGGATATATCTTGTCCTTTCTTGATCTCAACTTCTTTCCACATTAAAAAAAAAGTATAGATATGTATATCGTATCTCACGAAAAGGACATAAATGCCCAGGTTTTGGAGTGACATTCCATCAAATTTCCAACCCAATCTCTTCTCCCCACAAAAAAAACTTCATCCCATTCCCAACACCTGTGCTTCACGCCAAGCTTGAATCTCTTCCTCGCTATGCTGTGCAGCCTCGCGTTGTTGCGCTTCGTTCGAAGCCAAGTCCTACGACAGGTGTAGTGCACAAATTGCAAAGACCTCAGCTTTTGATTAGATGGGGTCATTGTTACTAGTGGCTACTGCTATTGCTAGTTGCTGTAAGGCTCGACAAAGTATATCGGAAGTTTTACAACTCAACTTCCTTAGGTTACCAACTGAAACCAAAAGCACGATTAAGGGGAACTCCTTCAAATCACCATACAGCTGCATTTGTTTGATCCCCAAAATGGGTGATTTAATGATCCCTGTTCAAAGATGTAACTTCTAAGAAAATGTTCTATGTGCAACATGACAAATGACATATAGTCCATGTCGTAAATTTGCTTAAAAGAACAAGAAACTTGAGCAACCCCCCTCTGAATTTTGTATCTGTTCCTTGTTTGATAAGAATTGGTGTTCTTTCTTGGAGTCGATTTCTTGACCTAAAATTCTCTACTAGTGGACGACAAATAGTGATGATTTCCTTTAAACTTCATATCTTTGAAATCTGAGGGCACTCAAGAGATCAGATGCAACAAAAATGACTGTTCAAATTTTACATGTTGATTACTGATCTCCACAAAAAAATATGTTTTTTCTCAGCCAAATCTCCAGTCTTCAGTTCAGTACTCGCCGACAAACAAAAACAGTCCTCGAGGAAATCATTCAAGGCACCCAAAAGCCTCAGCTTTCGCAATGTCGAAAACATCCATATAAATGGAAAGTATACACGTTCACATTGACATACGTTTACTATGTTTCTGGGACGGTTCCGGTACAGTTCCAAAGTATAACCCAGAACAGTTACAGTTCCAAGCCCTTAGGCTGCGACAAGGTCACAGGTCTCATATTCATTATTTATCTTCATGATCAAATCATCACAACCCCAAACAATGTACACTTAAGTTCTGGTGCTACAAATATCTATCAACTTTAGTTGGTGTTTTACCAAAAACAAATGCTTTGTTGTCATAAAATGTTATACTTAAACAATCTTAAACAACTTGGCTCAACCCCCTTGGTGTTTCACAGCTTAAAAGATTGGGTCTTCCGGACTCGCCCGCCACGCCATCTCCAGGCTTTGGTAAGTTGCTCTTTCCCAACCTTGAGTGGAAGCGAAAAAAAACAGGAGTGGTTTAACAGTCAACAAAGAATAAGTAAAATGATTAAAACTGAAAAACAAGTCTATGACACACAGATATACTTCATTACAGTAATATAGTTTGTTGAAAAATCCAATGACATTTTTCTATGTCTTTTTTGGCCGCGTCCAGGTTGCGACTGAGGATTCCTGTTGCATTCTGCTGTGATAATGTAAAAACAAAACAAAATGCCTTCATCTATCTCGCTTTTGAAAAAGCACCAGATGAATAATACACCACTGAGGTCGGTAACGCCTGGAACCCCTATAGACCTAAAAAGTCACCCTAATAAAAAAAAAAACATCTTCCAAACTCCAAGCTTCTAAATCTTTGGGGTTCAATCCATGTAAATTTCCAAGGGGTGTACCCACACATACCCACCCCATTTTCATCCGATTCTGCAACTTCAGCCACTGGTGGATCCCGGACGGTTCCTCCAGAAGTAAACCGAAAAACTCATCAGCTAAGGGCAAGGGAACAATAAAGCCCTCACGCCTAAGCTCCGAAAAAAGGTCACACTGGAAAAGCTGGAAAGCATTGGAAAACAACTTTATTTTGACAATGATGCTACTTGGAAATATATCAATTGTTGGGAATCATGATACATAAACATGCGCACACACACAAAATTAGACAAATCATGACACATCTATATCAGCAAAATATCAAATAGTTGTAGTAACGTACAGTTAAACGGTTAAACATGCTAATGCCATATGAAGATGCACAGTCTGGATCTAACTATCTTATACTTGAAGCTGCGGTGTTCGTTTTCCAGGGCTCTCACAAGGCTTGACCCATCCTGGGCGTCAGGAGTTCAAGGCTTACATAAACTTGATGAATAAGAGAAGGGTACGCAAAATGAATTCACAACATACAAGCACCCTTCAGCTGCCCTTTCCTAAAATACAGTACAGAAAACTGTCACTTGATTTGATTCTTTTTCATCCGTGTTCAAGTTAGCTGATGATATTTGATGTTCTCTGAATGTTCTATGATTCTATGACTTAATTCACCATGTTAACGATAAACAACTGGCCAAAACTGAAAATCCACCTGCAACTGAAATCAAAATTCACCGGTCTCAGTGGTTGGGTGCATGGGTCCCCCTGAAAACCATGGGGTTTCATTTGCACCAACCGGCGCCCTTCGGATTCCGGGATTCCCGACAATCTTCCCAGGAAGCAAAAGCGATGCACCGCCTGTTCGCGTAAGGGCCTTAGGAAAAAACGGCCCCAGTTTTCAACGCTCGCGATGTCAGCAGGTCAGCATGTCCCAATTTGCAGTATCCATCATCGTTTTTTTTTGGGGGGTCGAGTAGTCAAAAAGTAGTTGGAAAACTCCCCCGAAAACTAACATGTCCCCTGAAAATCACTGGTTGGAAGATGAATTTCCTATTGAAATGTATGTCTTTCAAAGGGGACATGTTAGTTTTCCGGTGTGTACATGGATTTCATGTGGATTTGTACTAAAGTGTCAGGTGATCGCACCATCTCCTCCCCTTGGGCTAAGGTTACGACCCTGGAGGCAATGGCTTGAGCAACAATCCTTTTCGACACAGCCTCGGTTTCCATTGGAAACGGAAGGAAGGTTGCGTCACTTCTGACATAAGGTCATAGCAAATTACTCAAGTGTATCTAGTACATCTTTGAGTTCAACATCCATCAATTAAATATCATTAAAAATTAATCAGCTTCTTCATCACATCTGCCAATTGGGGAACAAGATCATCACGCAGCAAAACAACAAACAAACAGTACATCGAGCAGCAAATGTTGCTGACCAGCACCAGAATCCACATCTTCTACCTCGGGAAGATGAAACTTTCATGGAAGCGGCGGGATTTCATCGGTTGAATCTGGGGAGCGATGAAACCAAATCGGGGAAGCGTATCATTCCATGCGAGCAAACCAGGTCACAAATCGATGTTAGTATATATTAGTCCCAGGAACCCTCATGAAAACATGAAGTTTTTGTAGAATTGATGCAGTCACTTAGTAATTTGATGTGATTTTGGCAACGAAATTACAACTTCCGCTAAGTCCACGTCCCATACCGACGTTTCAGCCAGCAGGGATGAACAAAGATGACAAGTATTTGCGCTGCCCACCTTGTCTTTAAAACAATCATCCTACAATGAACCTATATCCTAAATGAATCCAGTATCCAACTTGTGATTTCAACGCGCGCCTTTTTTTTAGAAACATGTCATCATCCATTGGGATATTTTTTCTCATATTAAGCAATGGTATCTCATGAACAAACTAACTGCCACCCTGCCGTCCATAAACTTGCAGCAAACTTGGACTCCTGACCCACATGGGAATGGTGCTGTTCACACTGCGATCTTGTAATGCTTGGGCCACTTCAACCTTGGAGGACGCGGTTCAACGATAGGCCATGGGGGTTTTGTAAAAGGCCACATCTCTCAGGGAAACTGAACACTAAACACCATGGAACAACCCACTGTGAGATAAAGAAATAGTTCCCATCTAGACACTTGGAAAACCCTGCAGCCAAGGTGCATAGAAAGATTGAGTCACTGCGACACCGAAGCCCGTCTCTCCTTCAAACTGCACTTCCATCAGCTTGGATGCCTCGACTTCCATCAGCTTGGATGCATCCACTTGGCCACTGGTAGGGTTCATTTTAGTTGAGGGCAGCTTGAGAATGGCTTGGATTCCCCAGCTATAATCACTGCTCACCTTGTATCCCTGCCAAACTCTGGCTTCTGGCCCCCTCCCATGTGATATCCCTTCAATGAAGCTTACTTAACTACCAACGGCAACTACCAAGTAACCAAATAAGTACAAACATATGACATAATGCAATATGGCAATATGATTATCGTGCTAGAGTGCAAAATAATTTGATAGATTTCGACAGATTTTGATATAATTTTTTCTCATAATAACTTACAACTATACAAACATATTATATACGTTTGCCCAATTTGACCCTACTCCCCACCAAAAACACTTTCACGTAGATCGAACACAGTTTCTTAGCTCCTTTCCTGCCAAATAAAAGTAAAAGCGTTCCTGCTTTGTGGGGCAACCTAAAAAAGGACGGGCACGCTCACAAACCCAAGTCTGAGCTCCCCGAACGTTGGCCAAGAAACCTCAGTGACAAGGCATTCCTTGTGTTTTTACATGGTTGGTAATTTTTAAGTCGTCTGAAAATAGGAGTCACATTGATACACTCGATTTTTGGAGGGGCCATGCTAATTTTCTCTGTACCATTTCAATTTTATCGGATGATCCCCCAAGGGAATCCAAAATATTAGTCAAATTGGATGATAATTATGGATGATTTCCCCAACAAAGTGCTAAAACAAACAATGAAACCACCAACCACCACCTAGTCAATTTCACCTGTACTACACTTGAAAGCCATCTCACTTTTTCTCTGCACTTTACTTTATCCAGCAATGTACTTTAGAGCCAGTAGAGGTGAGATATCTAAATTAAGAAATGCCCACATCCGACGATCAATCCTGTCACTGCAATCTTATTAAAGGTGACATCTTTAGGGCCATCAATCCGAATAATCCTTGTATGGGACTGCTACATCAATCTTTAAGGCGATTGGGTAGTGTAGATTCAAACTATATATAATGTTCACAAATTCACTTCATCCATCAACTTGTTCAACCATGAATTGAAACGGTACCCTCCAATTTTCCACCGAAGCAACACGCTACGGTTCTTCTAATTGACGCATGGATGTGTCCCTATACTTGAGCCACAGCAAGAACCAAAAACCATCATCCTAAATCAGGTGTCGTGGCACAAAAGTTGCTAATGAAAAGACTCGGACTACTGCAATTTGGGCCAACTTGGTTTTGGAAAGGAAATCTTGGGGCCGAAAAACATGGAACATTTACACGCTAAACGTTCCAGGTCTCACAATCCAATGGTTCAATCCTGACAATACAAATTCAAACTATCAATCTCACAAACTTGATGGCTAGTCAACCTACCCCCTCTAATGTACCCCCGCAGAAATAATGCCTTTTTAATTTAGGGGCTTCTTAGCCGGTTTCCCTTAATAAGGCCGGCTTTTGAACCCTGTTTCTAAGGGGAGTAAGATTAGGGGGAGTATAGGTTGACTAGTCATTGAAACTGCTAGGGGTTTGGATTGGACTGAGCAACATTCCGCCAAGAAACCCATAGCGATATCAGCCTGTCGCAAAAACTCCTCGCCCTTCTGTAAGCGCACCTGAAAATGAAAGGAATCAATTCAGAAACCTAAAAACTCAAAAAAAATGAAGAACCATAGTCTTGAGGCTTGCCCGCAGAAACGTACTTTGCCTTTATCTGGGAATATTTTGTGTGTTTTTTTGGGTAGAACGTCAAAACCAATTTCCTTTGTCTTTTCTCAGAAATTCAAACGCTAAGGATAAAAAATCACAGGTTTGCGGTTGCCAGGACATTGGGCTGAGGACAAAAAGTATCTGCACGGTCTGCCCGATGTTACGTTGTCGCTATGAGAGGATCAATGAGCTGTCAAAAAAGCTCCAAGCTCAGTGTTTCACATGTTTTAAGGTTGCGAAAAGCAATATGTTTGCGCATAAATACAGTAAGATAATATGAATTGATATTCAATATTTAATATGTTGATACAAATCTTTAGATGTAGATGCCTAAAGAATTATAGACCAGAAAAATATGAAAAATACTATATATGTATATGTAATAGATATCTGAAGATATATTGCATATATAGCTTTCTTGATATCCAACATCATAAAACTTCATCTTACCACTTCCATTTTGAAGCAGCTAAAACCCTATGGGGCTTGTTGAACCCATCAACTGAGTGTCCCGTGCCAGGGTACTCTGCAAGGTACCGAGCCAATAATTGGACCTGCCATGTGTGGCGTGTCGTTGTCAATGCTGGTTGAGATGAAGGTCTCACAACGGCATAAGGCACACTGAGGCATTTTGACATTCACGTTTTTCTGGTCTTGTTGAATGCGTACCGTTGACAAACGCTCCCGGGTGGGGTCTGGAAGCAATGCCGGGATATGATGCCTTTGAATCACATGATGAGCTTTCTTGGAACTAAAGCGAATAACATCACACCACAAGTCCATCAGTCCACTCTTCGACCTCTTACAGTTAGTGTAGGCCTTGACCCTCTTGCCCCCCATAGGCCCGAGGGCCATATATGGGGGTAAAACCCCCAAATTTATGGGCATATTATACCCCAAAAATCTATCTTAAGGGGGTAAAGGGGCAAGGCCTGCCTAATAGAAAAATAGTAAGTATTGTATAAGGGTCGTCCTGCGTAGAAAAAAACTTATGTTTTTTTTGTAGTATTGTTCCCCCCACTTTGCCTTGTCCTGTCTGTCAGAAGGTGTGAAAACCGCTCAAGCGCACCTTTG
>DF242302.1:0-59786 GCA_000507305.1 Breviolum minutum Mf 1.05b.01 | reverse complement strand
TCCCTACCAATAGGTAGAACGCTAGTGCCACTCTTCAGGGGGGGGTCATTGGTTTCAATGATTTTTGGGCATATTTTTGTGAAATTAGGAAAATGATCCAAGTTGAGCATATTTTTTCCAAGGTTTTTGTGTTTCGATCCAACCACCACCTAGTTGATCCACCGTGGCCCGTGATGTTTAATCTTTTGGCCTCAGGTTATCTCCTTTGAGGTTCGCCCCTGCAGGGTTGATACGGAATCCGAGGATACGTTGGGGGGTTCAATGATGGAAGAGCTGTTGAAATTAAATGGTGCTTACTGTTTATCGGATTTTTGTTCAATATTCACTGGGAATTGCATGTAAAACTGAAGAATTTGCCACAGTGCAAAGAAGATGCATATTGCGCTGTATTTGGCCCAAGCGAAATCCTATCAGAGACAAGTCCCCGGGGAGTGTGCTGCCATGGCGGAGAAGGTGTGCATGGGTTTCGGGTTGCGGGAAATCAGGGCAGGACCCTTAGGAAGACATCCGAATAGTTGGATCCTAGATATATTTCTAAATATGGGTAATACAAAAAAACCCATCAATACCCATGGATCCAACTTAATATATCCATGGTCTATGATGAAGGCTTTCCAAGACATCTTAATTTCTTAAATTCTCCACGTTTTGTTGGTATTTAAAGTGGCATACCTGGCCCCTGGCAGGCAGATGACCCCATGGAGGTGGATGAAGAGATGGAGGCATGGTGATACTGTTGGTGGTTCAGAAATCCGGCCAACCAGTTGATATGGTAAGTTTACCCCATTATTTATAGGGTTTATATATCCCAGGTGGTTGTTTGGGATTTCTGAACCATCCACATCCACAGTAGGTAGGGAAAAGATTCCTTCCACGTTTGTGTCCCATATACGTCGTATAGAAAAAATTGTTGGCCTTCTACGTCCTTAATTTATCACCTCATGTTGATGAACAAAATCCCTGCACCAATTCATCCAGACGAAATGTTGACTGCCAAGGCAAGCGAAGCTGCTAAAAAGGTCTTCGAAGACCTTCTTGACAAGGTAGGGTCGCTACGCCTTGTCACTACATTCTGTGAAAAGAAGAGACAGCTTTTGTTCCCCGAAATCATAACGTGGAACCCAGAAATGGATGGTTTGTTTGCAAGAGTTTCCTTTTCTAAGGGGTCATGTTCAGGTTCCATGCTACTTTTCCGGGTGTAGAATAATCGTTCTTTTCTGTCTCAAAAAACCATACTCAACTTCTGCGCATAGTTGCAATTGTTTGCAGTCTACTTTCTAGGGGAAAAACCGTATGCAAGTCAAAAATTCGTCACGGCGCCACAACGACCCCGAGCAAAGAGCGACAAAAGCATTGCATTTGCAGCGAATAAATGTGGCGCAGCACTCGCAAAAAGCATTCGTTATATGTTCTTCCCCTTCCACAGATAAAGAAGCACTGCAGAACTCGCAGAAAAAGCATGTTTTTGCATCATTTTGTGTAACCTAACCAACTACATCCCAAAATCATAGCAGTCTCCTTCAATGTTTTCAAAGCATTTTTTGTGTGCTAAAAAAGATGCCATGTTTTTGGAAGCCTGAGCAGTTCAGCTTGGGCAATTTTCAACAAGTCCGAGGCACAAAGCCTCGAAGTGAAAGATGTGTCCAAAGCCAAAGAGGCGAAAAGCGATTTTCGCATGGAGTGACGGTCCCGTGGTTTCATGGTGGAGGGAACCCCTTGAAACTTAGGATCAATCGTTTGTAGGTGGATGGTATCCGGAAGAAAAAACCAGGTTTTAAGGATACCCCAGTAACCAGTGATCCTAACTGCCTGGGATATTCTAGTAGTTGTATCATGGCGACAAAATCATCAGCACGATTTACACACCAGTTGAGCTTCTCTTAATAAAGTTTCTGTTTGCCAATTTTTTACTCTAAAAAACATCAAACTGAACCAAGATTGAGGCTTGGAAAACAGCTTGAAAACCCCCCAATTTTCCGGATTTGATTCAAAAAAAACTCCACCATCCAGGCTTACAAAGAAATCATCTTCAAGCAAGATGTGGAGGCCAGCAATGTTCACGAGCCAAAGTCACCATGTATTCATTCACATCAACGACATTCTGTGCCCTTGCACCAAAAACCGAGGACCCTAACGCCAAGTACAGAGAAAAGGCTATTTATGTTGTGACCTCAGTTGAGAATGTCTCAAAATTGATTCGTTTTAAATCGTTTTTGGTTTAAAGGGTTACCCTACCCAGAATGGACGGAGTCGTGTTTTGGAGTTTTTAGAGACACACAAAAAACTGTTGGATGAATCGAAGCTTCTTCCAAGTTCCACCTACTTCCCATGAATCTTGAGGCACTTGGAGACCTTCTTGTAGCCAAGAAACTGCCACAGGACATCTCTTTGCTGAGCAAGGACTGGGACCATGAAACAAAGCGGACCACCATTGAATTCAGGGCCAAAATCCACCATCTTTGATAGTAAATCCATCGGAAATGGTGGATGTGTGCAACAAATTTTCCTATCTCAGGACCTTCGACCCCTCTTTGCAGACTTGCCAAAGGTGCAATTGTTTAAGATCTTCATGTGATAAGGTGTCATCAGATCACTTCGTATTTAATTTCATGTTTGACAAGAAAAATATGTAGCAATACTACATGAATCTATATCACCTTCTCATCATATAGGAGTTGCGTTCTTCCAGTACATGAGCTAGGTGTCCACGAGTCCCACTGTCATGGCGAAAGCGTTACTTTGTACCACTGAGCAGAAAAATCTGTCAGATCTTGAACTTCAGAAGAAAATCCCGATGTCACCCTTCCACTCTCTGGTAGCTGATGTTCATTTGTGGAGGGGTAAGCTAAGATGGCAAGCTGGAAAGAAAAATCCACGACTTTGGAAGCATCTTTTCTAGCTATCGCGTAAGACATCACCCTGTCATCAGGCCAAAACAGCGAAGATTGTCAGACACCTCATCGACCTTTTGGCGAAAACGGAGGGTTCACAGGCCACACCGGCCACACCCTAGGGCTAGCTGGGATGTTTTGTGGTATGTATGTTTCGTATGGTTGTTAATCCCTTGTGCTTTCGGGATTGCCAGGCACTGCAGATAGAAATGTGCAAGGACTGCATCCAATGGTGTAAAGGCGTGAGTTTGCCAATTTTCATGGTGAAACCCGTTGAAAAAAAACATGATTCAAACCAATTATCTAGCTCGGTTGTTGCATGTTTTTGGAGGCGAAAAGCGCACCTTCTTGCATCTTAGCCTAATATCAACCTGGATTTGTGTCAAAGCCCTGTTTGTTCTTGAGATTTTTATAAGCCTGTGCTAAGGCGACACAGAGTAGAAACGAAGCTCGCCGGGCTCTACCTGCTTGAAGCCCAGGGTTTCCTCCATGAAGCTCAACAAGCAAGGGTCAATAGTTGCAACTGGACATGCAGAAATTCACGAGCAAATCATGTTGACCAATGCTGAGGGTGGAGCTAAAATACCAAGATTCCTTGGAGCTGCTCACGTGCCTTCCTGCATGTTGGGTTGAAAGTGGTACAGGAAGTCGAGAGGATTGACATAGGCAAATTTAGACATAGGATATGTCATGTGCATACATACGTACAAACAGTCATGCATACGTGCAAACAGAGATATATACATAGAGATTGACGCAAGGACAGATACATGGCATTATGCATGATATGAACGTAAATACAAGTACATGATTTTGGAAAAATGAAAGTATGTATGTTGGTTCTAAGCTAGATTATGAAAGTGCAGATACAAATGGAAATGCATGTTATTCATTGTCAATAAATGTATCTATACGCATCAAGGAAGACACAGAAGACACAGGCTTGAAAATATAGTGCCAGTGCCACAATAGGTAGATGCGAACGCAAGTATGATACAGGTGTAGAAGGTATATAGACAGAGACGCCTATGTATGTATTCAACACATATGCATATATATATATATATATGTACATGTATGTATAGTTAGTTATATGTGTACCAAAAACATACAGAAATGCTGACTTGATCGTTTGATCATGATGCAAAAGTTACATGGACCAAAGTTTCATCTTAGCGCGGAGCCAGGAAGCTTCTCACTGAAGTCAAAAAACTGGATGATAAGCTGTTGCTCGTTGAGTCGCACCGCCTCGCTTGAACTTGCAATGACGGAAGATGTGTGAAGAGACCCCCAAAAAAAGGGAGGTCCCTTCACTATGTATGAAATTGCAATGGATTCTTGTGTTGTTGCTCGGAAAATTGCAGCATGATGCAAGTGAAACATGCTTTCAGAGTATCTAACTTCATCGTTTTGTGACAGGATCCACAACATTGAGTGCCGCGTCCACTATGCTGTGCAGAACATGCCAAAGGCAACTACCTGTGGAGCTTGAAAATTCACCCTGGTTGTTAGGTGGTTGATACGGCGGTTGCAAAAGTTGATATGGAGAATCTTCCAAATCTAGGGGCTTCCGGGAGCACAATGAAAAAATCTCAACTGGTTACCTGGATTTCTGAAGCATCACCCATATGAGGGTTCATACTACCGGATCATTCACATCCAGTATGTGAATCCCAAACAAAACCAAGTACCCCAACCCTTCCATTGGATGAAACGGCCCTCTTCACTCACGGACCCTCGAAAATCAGGCAAAGGCTGCTCTGACAGCAGCCAAAACCAACGTTCCGAAGCCCAGATCTTCAAGTACAACAATCGATGCTTTAAGAAATTCCCCCAAAAAGACAATTGATGCAATCATGGCCTTTTTTTTGAATTAGATGAGTCGATCATGGCCATCACTTATCGGGACACCACCAAAATTGTGCGATTTTTGTTTCAGTCCTTGGAGTTGACATTCGAAAATCCAACCAAATCCAGCCACATGATGTCAGCGCTGCTCTGTCTCACATGTGGCACCAAAAACTTAGGCCAATGCGATCCACTGTCCTCCATTGCTACAGGCGGCAGTTGGCGGGATGTTTGAAAATCGCTGAGCTGAGCTGAGCTGTTGGTTGGACCTCCGAGGCTGAGATTGACCTACTCTCAGGGGTGCTCAGTGCCCGGGAGAAGGCCGGGAAAAAAATGGAGCTTTTGGAAGATGTGCCTGTTCCATTGGGTGATTTTTTAGGTTCCAGCCGTTAATTTTCCAGGGTGTAGATTCTTGCCAGTGTTTTCTGTCGACAAGTGCGATTGTTTCTATGGGCGAGTTTTTGACCCAAATTCGGGTATCACTTTGAGTTGCCACAGACGATGAACTCGTTCACGACGTCCCTGCAGGACTATCGGACGTCCTTCTCCTATTTCTACGAGGCTTTTGAGGCCTATCACCAGACGAGCAGCACTGCCAAGGTGGAGATCTGAGTGAAAATCGGTCGGAACGGTCTTCCTTCACAAAAACGCCCATAAGCCGAAAAACGCCACGTGGAGGCGAGAACAGCAATGAAGTACATGCTCCTGTCAAAGATCATGTCCAACCAGCCAAAGGACAGCTTGATGATATCTGATCTCTCTTCTGAGCGATGTTTGTGATGTGAGGAGTTTTATTTCACTCATTTCACTCATGTCTTGAGGAAACCAACACCATCATCAGCAGCAAGTCTGGTCTTGAGCCTAAGCAAGTGTTACTGTTGACAGCGCTACCAACCAATTTGATAGTGGGCTTACGGTTTACTGCTCATCCTGGTATTCACAGGGTTTTGTACCTCCCAGGATGGTGATCATCCGATTTTGTCGATGAAATGTTGGGAGTTGTGAGATTCTACCATGAGTTTCCTCGATGATATCCCCTCCCTGAAATCAGACAGCTCGCAGCTGTGAACTTGTTGGCTTCATGGGGAGTATATGTGAGAAGTGACCAAATCCCTGATAGAAAATTACTATATATCCATGAGGCTATATGGGAATTACGATGGACAATTGGAATCCAGTAGAAGGATCCTTATTAGCCAACAAGTACGATGGAACGCCACAAGGGCTTTGAACAGTGCTCATCTATTTTGGACCTGGCGACACTGCAGGGTTGCAGTATGTGGGGCCAGAGATCGATGCCATGGCCGCAGTAGCAAGTGCTCACGAGGCCGGGATGTTTGATGGTAAATCTTGGATGTGCTTGGAAGAGAATGCCAGCTTACCCGGTGCCATCTCTAGGTTGCATTCAAAATATTATGTTGCATTTCCGGATCCTTGGGCAGAATTCCCCATTTCACTCCCATGTTCAGATGGGATGTCCAGCAGCCACCAACTAGCTGAAGTTTATTGCATTTTATTGCTATCTATGTTCACATTTTATCCTTAAGACTACATGCCGCTTTTATAGCTTACCTTCATTTTGGATACAGAAAGGTTTGGGAAACATATGGGGTCATGTTGGTCATGTTCCTGGATTTCTAAACCTAACTTCAATCCTGGGGATACACGGATTTTTCAGCTCAACAGTAGCACTCTGGAGGCACGGTCGCTCAAGAAATTCGAAGCCGTCCTGGAGCAACATAAGCAACAGCTCTCCGAGGATACTGGGACGGTGACCCATGTAGCAAGGGTTCTTCAGGGTTGCCGAAGAGGGAAGCAAAAAAAATGAGAATCCGCGGACCACTTTTAAAAACAACTCAATAATCTAAAGAAAATCTATCAAACATCAAAACGCATCTAGAAGCATCTCAAAACTTCTCAAAACATATCAGAATCAACACCATTTGATAATAACATGTGACATGACATCAAGAAAGAAGCTTCAGAAACAAGTACCAAAGTTCAAGGATCCCAAAAAAATCACACCCCCACCGGCCTATCAATCCCTTTAGCTGTTGGTGAAAGGACCCCATCATCCAGTTCCATCTTTCAGATCTCAATGAGACTCTCTTGGAGCAAAACATCCTTAGGAGCTGTGACTGGAAGGTTTTGGTCACTGTCGATGCATGTGGAACCGTTCCATGATCATGGAAGAAATGGTAAATGTCAATGTGTTGGGGTGCAGTGCTCCCCCACCCAGAATTCCAGTGGCCACCAGCTTTCATTTTCAATAAAGCATCCCGATAAGCTTTCACCTACAACTGTTCCTGTGAGGGGAAGTATTTCAATCTATGTGTTCGATTCGTTTTTTTTTGCTGCTGACCTTTAGCTCAGCGTCCCACAACAATGCTGGATGATGTAAACAGTCCTTTTCTTCAACTTGAAGGAAACAAAATCATCGTATGAACATGTCTGGGCCAATGGTCCAGCTTGCCGTCAGGATATTGGAACCCTTTAGCAGAGTTGAGATCACTCATGTAGCTGAGCTAATCGAGCTACCCTTGACTCGAACTCAGGCATGAACTCGTGTCGGGCATCAGTTGCAGCAATCAATGTGCAAAGATCAGGAAGTTATATCATATCACTTTGACATTGTTTGTTCTCTTGGGAAAAACCATCAATCTTGGTATTTCTTGTACATTTGTTTGAAAGAAATCTATGTTTTTGATGGTTTGGCAGGCGAAGCTAAGTGAGATGATCTTGGATCAGAAGTTGAATGGTACACTGGATCAAGGCACTGTTCCATTTCTTGGATCAGCTTCACGTTTTTGTTGTCCCTTCCTCCTTCCTATCGATGTGAGACATGTCGATGTCAGGTGTGGGTGTTCTCATTGTGTTTGATCAGGAGCAGGCACGGCGGCACCCCTTAGTCTTCCTGAAACAAAGAAACAAGTGGTGCCACAAAATTGCAGATGTTTTGATGATTTGAAGGTCAGCTCCACATATGACAATTCATTGAAGACCATCAAGAACACATCAGAGGCGAGGCGTCTTGAGTCACGTCTTGTCATTAAAGTTTTGTGCAGTTCTCTCGCGAGGTCTTGGACACACTCTATGGACAGGCAAAGCAGCTTGCATGAGGACATATATTTGAGATCTGCGAATGGATATGGATTTTGTATGATTTTGTTACTTTTCCACTTCGGAAAAGGTGTTTTTGAAGATGTCGAGGCGTCCAGGATCCATTCCAAAAGTTTTTAGATTTTGTTCGATGCACCGTGCACTGCAAGCAGTTTCATGCATTTGCTCACATGGCATCTTCGGATATTCAGGAGCCTCCTGCGATGTGCAAAGAATAGAAAAGCTGGAGAAAAACGACAATATTCGCAAGATGAAAAGTGCGTCAGAGACATGGTCCGTAGAGATTGTCCGTAACTGTGCTCTAGATTACACGTTGCAGCCAGCGTGACTCTCTTAAGTCTTGGTGTTTCATGACTTTTCTTCCACAACCGCTGTATTTGACAGCATTCCTGTAGAGAAATGGATACGTTTCAAACAAAAAGATCCCAAAAAACCAGTTCATGTCGGTAAAAGTTTGAAAACCTGGCGCGCTTTCCCTTCAGCTTGGCCCAGCTTGTCTTTTGTCTCGTTTTTGTCACCTTGTGCGCCACCCGGCGTGTCGTTTTTTTGAGGCCAGAGCGGTTCAAAAGGTGCAAGTTGCGATGACAAGCCCTTTTAGAGCTTGTTGGTTTACCATGAAAGTTACCCCCACTTTCACAGAAAAATTGATAAATTCTACTTGTTACAGTTGACTTACACTTCTCCCAGCATATCCCCATTGAATCCAACTTTTCAGTTGTTCACATCTTGTGAGAGGCCCCCTCCATGTCCTCAACAGACGGTGGCTTTCAAAGCTTTCTCGGAGCAATGCGAGATGCTGAAGGTCGTCACGTGTTTTCCTCAGAGCACATCTTCGCAAATGTTTCCCAGATATGCTGGAGAGTTTTTGCCATAGGGGCTCTCACTTCAAAAATACGGGTCTATGCGGGTATATGTTGCATGTTGTTGTTGGTTTATTTCAAATTCTGTCCGGACTGTGGATTCTACATTGATTGATTGAACAATGAATGATTGGAATGTCTTGGAACATGCCACCTCTGAACAAACAGCTAAAGTTAGGGAATTCACAGCTGTCACAGCTCTTTCCAAAACAGCCGACAGTGAGTCCAGTTCGAAATCAACTCTCATTAAAGGCAGCAACATACTACTGCTTTGGAACCGCCTTCGACCCAGTTTGTTGTTTTGATATTGCCATCAAGCACCAAAGCATCCCAATCGCTTTCCATATCGGACACAACCAATGTAAGCATTGCTTCAAGGATGACAAGGACAAGCTTGTGAACCCTGCGGAGACCTTTAACCAGTTGCAACTCCCAGATGCTATGCGCAATGTAGCAATGGTTACGACTCACAACGATTGGAAACCCACATAGTATTTTTCACGCCCAAACATGGGTGTAGACGTCGTATAAATGATTCTTGAGTTCCTTTAAACCACCCGAAAAAAATTGTCCAGCTCGTCAAATGGGTCGAATATTTAAAGTCGAGTTCATGCAGTCTTCTCCAATACTTCAACTGTTTGTAGCATCAAGTGAAAATACAGTACCACTTTGCAAAGCTTGGGATTCTTTTCAGTGCAATATGTGGTTCGGTGGTTTCAAAAGAAATACTTCATATTCACCCTGAAAATTCTTCTGATGAACCAAGCCATTTTGACAAGTTTGAGTCATCAAGTCAAATCTCATGAGGTTCTTGAAAGATGCACCGAAACCTGGTGGAAAGGGTGATGGCAAGGCAAGGGGAACGACATTTCTTTGTAGGTTTACTCTGTTTACTATGCAAGCTTCGCATTTGATTGATCTGTTGACCAAAAAGACTGCATGAAATAGTTGAGATTTGCATAGATTTGCCAAGATTCACCATTTTTCTATCTAAATTTGAAGAAAACTGCAGTGACATGTTTACATATTTTACGTGTGTAAGTGTAAGGATCTTTCAAGTACGTCAAGGAGCTGTCGTGCAGCACGGCAGGGAAAATGAAGTGGCTAAACTCCTGAAACTCTGAGATGGCAGCAAGATGCACCAACGCGCGTGAAGAGCGGTCAGAGAAACTCTTGAAAACCTGAGTTTTCTCGCAGATAAAATGGTTGAACGAGATATATAGGGATATGATATAATTGCAAGTCGTTATAAAAGGATTCTCACAAGCCAATATACGGATCCAAACTAACCAACCATTTTGATGGGATGTAACTGTGATTTTCTCAATGCTAAATGGAAGAAAATCGTATAGTCGCAAAACGGTGTTGAATCTTTATTTGTCAAACCTTCCCATGAATAGATTTGAGATCACCAACAGATTAGATTCCAATGATTTGATGGCCCAGGGTGTCAGCAATGAGAGTGGGGACACTCACAGAATGCGGGGTATACGTAGTGCTTCCAAGATTCGAGAGATTCGCCCCGCGCGAAGATAAAGCCCGGAGCGGCTCGAGAATGGGACAAGGGATTTGGGGAACCAGGCACTACTGAGTTCGAAGTTCCAGTTGGATTTTTGTTGCACCACTTGGTTTTGATTCACTGAATTTCTGAAAACATGAAAAAATCGTTGATTCTTCATTGCTTGTGAGCCTGGAGTATATCAAGGAGCTGATTTCGTTGCTCTTTTCATTGGCTGATTTTTTTAAAACTGAACTTCTTGCCCGTCCGACTTGATTTGAAGAGATAGAGGAAAGCAAAAGTCAGATACAGGAAGTATGCCTAGATGTTTCAAGAGATATTGAGTTTTAAGGATAAGTCTCCTCCTTGGCACTCCATGTGCTATCATTCCCGGTCTCTCACATGCGGCCAGTCTTGGGGTTCTGAACTCAGCAGATTTGCACCCACACCCGGCTCCAAGACCTGTTTGAGTGCATGGTTCTACCTTTTTTTGCAATTGATTGGTATGATTTTGTATGAATATGTCATATTTGTCATATCCCTCTCTACAATGCAGCTGCACAATGCACTGGAGCTTCGCGATGAAGCAGTGTCTAAGCCTGGGAATGTTTGCAGAGAAATCTGTCTTGGGAAACTGCCTTGAGGCCTTTCTTTCTAAGTCCAAATGGCAACGTCGTAGATGACTCAGCATTGTTTTGAAAGCCTTCCATTTAGCATTTTGACAAAGATGTTTCTGTTCATGCGTCCTTAATCTTCTCTCCAGCAACAAGCTTTTGCCTGCATTCAGGCTTCGCAAACCAAAGCTCTGGACCCAATCGAATGACTTCAAATCGCGATTTGGAAGTTGCACGTGTCCTCCAAGTGGCGCTAAGGCAATCGCCTCGGATTCCAGCTCAGACAGTTGCTTGGTAGCAGCGGTAGATTTTTGTTGGGAATCGGTGAAGAACTTGGATTTGGAGTCCTCAAGATTTGTTTTAACAAAAAATGCGTTTGTCAGAAGCCACAAATGAAGAACTGGGTTCATCCCTACCTGGGGAAATGATCCAATTTGACTCATATTTTTCAAATGGGTTGAAACCACCAACTAGAGAAGATAGCTTTACAACTCAACAATATCCAAAGACCTTGAAGAGAAAAAAGTTTGGTCTCAGGATGATGAATTGAACGAGCAGAGGGCACCTTTGCCAAAGATGGGGAGCCAAGGGGCAATGGTTGGCCGACTTGCGAGCAGGGGTGACGTCCGAAAAAGAACCTCCAAAAGTAAAGTTCAGGAACCAATAGTAAGGAAAGCTGGTGTTTTGAGAGATGTAAGAGATGTTCACTTTTGGCTGAATATGTTTCTTCGATGGGTCTGGGAGAATTCATTGTGACGTCACTTTGTGCGTCACCCCAAAAGGGCAGTAGTGGAATCCTCCAGCAATGGCATTTCATGCCCTTTCCTTGGTTTGGAATATAATGATGCTTTTCGAATAGCAGCTCTCCCATGATGCCATCAAATAATCTCGTCACTTTTTCTTAGGGTCTTGTGCGGGTCCATGAAAGTTGTGCGACAAGGATACACCCAAATTGGAAACAAATGCATCGGCATTTCCAATTTATTCAAGATTAGATATAGAAATCCCGTGGTGCAGGGATGATATCATCACTGGGGATTCTGGATGGGGACATGAGGCCAGATGTGCAGGTGCTCCTCACTCGTCGGGCCCTCTAAATCCAACTGAAGGGCGAAGAACGGAACGGTAGAAAGACAAAATTCCTATTGTTCTACAGGTGGTGTCACATATATACGTAGGCTCTATATATGTTTACCTCTCCCTTCAATTTGGGAGAGATGAACGATTTTGACTCTTGTTTTTCAGATGGGTTGGAAACCAACTAGCTTTTGATTTGCGGTCGCACAGTAGAGGTTTAATCTGATCAAAAATAGGGATTCACTGTAAAAAAGAAGATCCATTTCAATCAGCCACGTTCGAAAAAGTTTTGATGACAAGGACTGGATGTGGGGCAACTTTTGTCAAAACTTTTGAAATTCTCACATAAATGATTGGAATACACAAACTCACCAAATCCATGGTCTTTGTAGCCCCAATTTTGATAGATAGCCCATGTCTCAGTACCGGTCCAATGTCTCCAATTTTTTGCTCAGATGTGAGTTTTAGTGCTGAGCATTCTCCAAAAAGAACAAAAAAACATCGCAGCAACACTGACTGGAGAAAACTGCTGAAATTTCAAGAGCTTTAAGTTTTGCCAACTTGGAATTAATGAAATGAATGAAGAACCTCCACCCCACCAGCGTTTTTGTTGGCGAAGCCATGGCATCCCCCGTCAAACGGCCGCAACTTTCCTTGAGTGATGAAGTCGTGCAGGTTGGAGGGTTCGGGGTTTTCGAAACTGGGCCACTCCAAATGACCAGTTGGGAAGGTGAATCACCCAATGCATCGCCGCTGCCAAGCAGCACCAGCGGCATGATCCCAACATTGAAGGGCCTGAATCTTTTACACCTGTATCCGATAGGTCAAGTTTTGGGTTCCAAAAGCGCCAAAAACAGACAAAGTCAGGACTCAAATGGTTACACTGCAGGTCGTATCTGAACTATTAGCATCATATTTGTAATTTTTGCAGATATTATTCATGGATTGTGATGTCTAAACTGTTTTAGTTTAGTGGAGCTAATGTGATTTTCCTTGATTTCCCTGCAAAGAGTGCTGTGTTTTGGCGAGGCAGGACCTACAAACACTCTTGCCGCTGGGCACGCGACACCGGCCAACGGCACGCGACCAAATCTGGATATGAGCATACAGACAGGCAGGGCGCTAAAAAGAAATCACAGAAAGTTCATAAATGGTTAGGTAGTTGGATGATTTCACCCAATCCATGAATATCAATGAGGTATGTTGAAGTTATAGCAATTATAACTTATAACCCACTTCCTTGCAATATATTAAGCTTCAATAGGACATCCAAGCAGAGTGAAAAGTGAAGCACTTGGCAACATGGGAACAAACCCACTTTGAAAAAAAAATGTTTTGTCTCTTTCACACTCCTCCCGATTGACACTATTGCTACATGGATTACTGGCCAAGTTTTGTGCAGGCACACCATCCTTTCGCGGAAGTGGTGTCCGTCAGGCAATGTGAAACCGTCGGTTGATCTTTTGAAAACTCACCGAGGCAGAAAACAGTGAAAAGATGTGAAAAGCATCAAGTGGTTTGCATTTCTTTTTGGCACCAGTGATGTATAAAACCTTGTCAATACTGGGATTTAAACTACCAACCTCAACTGGTGATCGCCGCATTTCGGCGATCAACAGTATGTAAGGCTTGTTTTTTGCTAGTGATTCTCCTTGCATGTTCTTTTTTAGGCGGGTGAACAACCGTTGAGAGGGTACTTCGCTGAGAACCCTCCAGAAGCTTGGCGAATGTCATGAATACGTCGTGGTAAAACCAGACTTTGGTGTGCGGTTTGCATCTTTTTCATGTTGAATCTTAGGATCAATAGGTGATTTACTACTTCAAGGTTACCCCTGTCAATAAGACATCCTGTTGTGTTTTTTTCTTATGAAAAACTGTGGGTATGTTTTTGTCGAAATGCTGAAAATCTTGGCATTAAAAGTGATTTAGGTTTGTTTTTGCCAAGGTGATAACTTGGAGTCGTTTTTCCATTTCGTTCCACGCCTTAGGAAGTCAAGACGGATGGATGCGAGGAAGCTCCTCCAGTGTTGCCCTCGCCAACCAATGCGTTGCGGCAGCCGATGATGCCAAGGAGTACTCGCAGTGTTCGATCTGCCGTGCATGCTGCGAATTGGGGTCCAGATGTCTCAAGTGCTTTGGCTACAAGTATTCCAACGCGACCAGCAACTGCACCACAAAGGCCCATGGGTTATCAGAAGCCGAATTTGGAGATGAATGTGGATGATTTGCCTTGCATTCCACAACCAAGTTTAGAAACTCCAACGAATGCACAAAGGCAACCCATGATGTCACGCAGTAGTCGTAGTGCACGACATCAAGTCGTGATAGCAGATGCTGAAAATTCTACACCCACTGTGTATGCTGGAACACCAAAGTCACGTGGTTTGACTCTTGCAGCTTTGGATACAGATTTAGACACATCAACGTTAAAGCTCAGTGGTATGGCAACTCCTACCAATCTTGATCGGAAAAATGCTCAGATGAGTTTGCAAATGGGTACACCATCCTTCCGTGGTAGTGCAACACCTTCTGGTGTTGTGAGAGTTCCTCCTTTGCCCACCGGCTCGGGCATTCGACCGGGATAGCGAGACAAATCTCCATCTTTTTGGGCAGTGAATTAATTCGATTCTGGAATTTGCTCAGCTTTGGCCAATCCTCAACAATCATAGCAATCAAGTACCAATCAGTTTATCATTGTTCTATATGTGTAGAACTGTGTGTAGATATAGAGATAGAAAAACATAAATATCCTGATGTCACTGTCAATGTGCATCTATAGAGAACATAGGAACTAGGAACTACAGACCTGCCAATCAGTTTGCTTCATGTAGATCTGCAGTTGGCCAGTCACGCTGAGTGTTTTGCTCCGTCACCGATGCGTTTTTGGATTGAAAGCACATCAGCGAAGCTGCTTCAAGGCACTTCGTGTCCGTGAATCAATGTTGAAAGCACAAAAATGCCAAAAATCGTCCTTCTGCCTGGGGTGAAAGGAATTTGTGTATAAAAGTGTTGCTGGAGTTTTTGAGGTACTTTCAATGGATTTGGAAACATCTTAGATTCACCAACATGAGTCACCATGCCAATCACATGCTGCGTGCTATCACGGCATTTTCTGAGGTCCTATGGCCAGTCCAATCCTCGCAGTCCGAAGCTTGTGATTCGTAATCCAAAGAACAGAAGCTGGAGATATAGATATGAATATACGATATAAATGTACAAATGAGATATGTACATATGTGTGTCTATAATATATACACAAGTATATATATACATATATGTAGATATCATTATACAGCATTGGAATCCGAACATTTCAACCATTTTCAAGGGATTCAGGATTTGGATTCGTTGCTTTGGTCGTAGCGCACCGTGGCTCAATTTTTTTGGATTAGTACAGCAGCCATGGCTTCAGCCACTGCCGGGCTTCGATCCCTTGAGTCCGTGTCTGGCGTAGGCCGCGTTTTCAACAACTTAACTAACGCTCACCATGTTGATTGCTTGGAAGAAGTTGTCGCCCTGGGGCGGTGGTTTCTTGTGTGTCCTTCAGTTTGGGGAGGGTGGCATAGTGCATTTTGGCATATTCTTTTAGGCTCCAGAGTGAAATTTGTTTAGACAACTTCTTGGCCATGGCCGGCACGGACAAGGCTGACAAGGCGCAGCGTGGAAACGAATCGAACGGAGCAGTCAGCTCGGAATGTCTGGAAAACATGAACATGCAGCATCCGGAAGCATGCTTGGTGTGCCTCAATCTGGGTGAACCATAGACCTCCCAAAACACATGGGTAGTTCACCCGGATTCCAATTTCATGAGACAGTTTCAGATTCGAATAGCTCAACAATCGGTGTCTTCATTAACTTTCTTTATCAGGGAGAATACTAAGCCTTATATGATTCGACAAATATCTAGCAACACCTTGCCAAGCAAAGTCCTAATTTCGGGGGAACCTTTCATCACTAGAGCGAAATGCAAAGAAGACTTCAAGGGCTGGATGGCATACAATCAAAAAATGATGCCGTTTCCAAAAAAAACAGCACGTCACCTCATGCAAAAAACACAAAGTTGGTCACCATTTGTGCCAGGGTCGATCAACTCCTCATATCGGGGATAAACTCATCCCACCTGTAATAGGAAATCCTTATAATGGGTATATAAACTCCCAGTATTGGGTTGATAACCAACATCCCCTATATGGAAATAATGGGAGTTTGCACATTTAAGAACCAACTTTTTGTTCCCTGGTTCGTTGGCCCAATTGGCCCATCATATCAACAATGGACATCGGAGGCTCAAGTGGCATCCAGCTCCAAGTCCGTGATTTGGACAACAACAAACGAGTGAAATCGTCCTGGGTGGGGGCATTGCATTGATATTGGGAATCCTTCCCAAAACAACCAAAACAGCCTTGACTTTTAGGTTTTTAGGAATTCGATTCAAATTCGGCCAGAATGAGATGGGGATACCGGAATAATAATCAAGTGGCATTCAAATCTGGCGATCAAGTTTAGAGGCCCCATGATTTGCAAGGAGATTCGATAAGGTTTATGGTGTTGGACCACCACCAACAGTATGAACAGAGCCTTGAAGAGTTCTTGAATTCAGTTGGATAGTGTGATAACAAGGCTTTTAAACATGGACAAGACTCAAACCATGCAATGCAAATCAGCCAAGGGGAAAAGTTGGTCTTGGAGGGTTTTCAGAAACGCGAACGTTCCTGAGATGTTTGATGATAGATGTTTTGTTCGAAGGTTGTGAGGAAGCCTCGCATTGACTGCATTGATGGATGTCGCTTTGCATTGGTCTTTCCCATTATTCTTGGGCACTTCATTCGCTTTGGCAGCCCGGACCCAAAATGCAAAGATATTCAAGGTCAAAGAATCAAAAGTCGGTGATTTCTACATCATCATCATCATCATCATCATCATCATCATCATCATCATCATCATCATCATCATCATCATCATCATCATCATCATCAGGCCTTTAAAGTATATATGTATACCTTGGAACTTTTGAACTGTTTGTATTTGTTGAATCTGTTCAATGCTCTTCAGTGTCAAGATGAGGCACTGACAACAGACGATTATTGAAGCTGCTGACGCAGGAGAACGTGCTGGTGGGTGGTTTCTTCAGCATTTCAGGATATGTAGCTGCTTACACTACGACCAACCTAAGGGAACGTGGCCATGATGCCAAGAAGTTCAAAGAGCCAGAGCTTTTCTTTTGGCAGAAGGTGCCTCATTACATCTTGTTTCATTCGGCGGAAGAGTGCTGGAAACACTCAGGAGTTGCCCAAAATCTCTATGCAGCAAATACCGTCGACTTGTTTTCATGTTGACATATGACGATTTTGTAGGAATCCAAAAGGTTTCATTTCAAAATCAACCCCTTTTTGGGGGGATCTATAGTCTTTTGTGGGGTCCTTTGTTGCAAGACCAAAGCTTTTTCTTGCAAAGTGAGGTCATGGGATACTATCCTTTACACTTTCTGGTCTCCACCCTGGGCGCTCCTATGTTCATTGCGACAGATCGTTTAATGAACAACTCATGGGGAACTACTGGGATGCATGCTTTCCTTAATTATAGCCTTCTTCAGGCTTGGTTCCCTTCTGAAGCGGAGATTTGGAATCCACCAACTTGGTTTCTGTCGGCACTATCTTTTGCCAATTTCACCATGCCAGCAATTCTACCACAAGTTGCCAGCTTGTCCAAGGATGGTTTGCAAAAACTCTTGGTTGCCTTGTCCACCGTCTCATTGCTTCAGAAACTCTCCTACTCACAAGCCTGGAAATTCTATTGTTGTGGAGGATTCGCAGAGAAAACGGCGCATCCATACCTCTGGAATGTCACCCGTTTCCATCCATTTGGAGCTCTTGTGGAGATTGTCACTGGTGCAGCAGCAGCTAGAACTGTCATGCTCGATGAGGAGAAACAGAAGCCAATGATGAATCCGCTGTGGCTCTTTCTGGCCAGTTATGCTTCTTTGGGTTTGCGCTTGACAACTCTCAATCTGAATGATGCAATGATTCGAACCCTTCTCTTCATGCCCTTGTATACGAAATTTCTCACCGAAATGCACAGGACAGTTGCAGTGAAACGAAAGGGAGCATTCCCGAGGATTCCCACTTACCCTGGTGGATTTCAAGAAACTTGAAATTCAAAAGCCAAATCACAAGGTAAATGTTCAGCTTTGTTTTTTTCCACATTTTTTGACATGAATTTATCTCCACAACTAATTCTACTCAAGACACCATGGTTTTCACCTGATGTTGCTATGTTTTTTTCAAAAAAACAACTCCCTTTTTTCATGAACTTCCGTCCGTGGTGCAGGGACTGCTTGATGGAGAAGCCACATCTCATTACTCGCTTTTTCGGATCGAAGTTGATGACCAAACTGGGAGGATTGGCCTTTCCAATGTTCATCTTGCACGGACCCCTCGGACAGATTTTCTACAAGAAGAAACTTGGAAATGTTTTTTTTGTTTTTTTTCGGAACTTCCGGAACCCCTAAGATGTGCAGATCCTGAGAACAGAAGGAGCATAGGCAAAGTTCCAGCCTATGAAGCATAAAGAATCAAGAGGAACCTTTGAGTACCGCTGATCTATTCTATTCACAATGCCACCCAGGGATGTGTTTTAACTAAAACGGCTCGGAGAGGGTTTACCTCTTGTGGAGGTCACCCAGAGAATGAATATTTCACTCAGGTTCCTTTATCCTGATATTTCCTCTTTACTTCTATTCTCACCTTTTTTCAGTGAAGCGTCTTTTTCCAAAAGTTGTTTTGAGGAAGATAGCTGAGAAGCTGTGGGGAGGCATTATGCCCAAGAGGTTCTTCCCATTCTACTTGCTATTGGTCTTGGTTGCTGGACACTTCACCAATGAGTTCTTTGTCCGTGGCTTAGATCATGGCTGGCAGTTTCCTGAGACTGAAATTTGCTTCGCAAAAATCGCGAAGCAATGAAGTTTCCGGCAGTTTTGAGCACATGAATATATAAGTATACTCTATGATTTATATATACCTATATATGTGCATACATATATATACACACTAATCACCGTATTTTTGTGTAAAAAAAAAAGGTGGGTTTGGTAACATCGGATTTCACCCAAGTGGGAACTTTCCAAGGTGAAATCCAAGAAGGTCCAGCAGCTTAGTGCTTGGATGGCTCGCAAGCTAGCAGATTCAACCAAAGGATGGGGGAATTTTAGCGAAGGGAACCAAGGGAGAGGTTGAAACTGGTGGAACTTCGAATGTGCTATCAAAAGGTATAAATCTATTTGAGAAGCACAAGTTGCATCAGAGATCTTTGGAATTGAAAGCTTGGAGCTTCAGGAAGCTTTCAGTATGAATTGAGTGACATTGTTTTTCCAGGAATGCTGAGTGATGCCATGCCGCTCAAGAAGGATAAATCGATGGAACTACTTGCAGGAGCTTAGGCAGGTATTCATAATTCCTCATCCAACCTGCAACCTGTTTTTTCCTCTTCTTCTGCTGTTCTTGAATCAGTGCCGTCGACCGCAGGTTTCGAACCTGGGAGTGATTGGCATTGTACAGTCTCAACAAGTATCCAAAAGAAGGGATCGCTTTGAAGATTGCAGATTGCTCCCATGTCATCTCTCGCTCTTGTGTGCAGTCTAAAAGACATGACGCACACGTGAGCCCGCTTAGTTTGGACCGGTATTTGGGCTTTACCTCAGGGAAGTTCGAAATGGGAGCTGTGCTCCCAGACATGGAAGAACAGTTCAGGTTTGTGAGAATTTCTGCTGTGACTTAAACATGGGTTTGAATTTCTCAACGAAACCCTGGGAATTACACAGCGCTGAACTTTTGAATTCAGCTGCCCAAGCAGGTTCCTGTGTCAGCTGCAAGTTCACTTGTAGCAGGCACCAAACCCGTACCACTCACACTGTGAGGCAAAATCAGTGCATCTGCCGATTTGTCTTGACCAAGTTTGCTGGTGCGAAAGATCATCTGGGACAGCCAGCTTGTAAGGAACATTGGGAAAAAACACACAAATTCTGACACGGCCATTTTGCAAGTTTTAGAGCCACAAATGCACACAGTTTTGATAGAGTTTGTGCAATCATTTTAGCCACCTTTCACTTCCAAGCGTTTTTTAATGGAACACTCCCGGCTTCCACCTTTGTGCACGAAAACGGGATATGCGGAACCACCTAAGATCGGACCCCCCTCCAATCTTCAGTTCCAAAACTCTGAGGCTTTTTAAACACCTGAAATGGTCCCAAACAGCAGCTGACAAGTACCAGGAAACTCATGAAATTTTAGAGTCATGTTGCGAATTTGACCAATGCACCCACTGACCAATCCTGAGTGTCTGCATGAACGCCCTCAATTGCATTGCAGGCAAATTATTTATCTTTAGAGAAGGCAAGCGTTTGGCCAAAGCTTCTTGGTTTGCAAAATGTCCCTGAAAAGCAAAGGCACCAAGACAGGCAAGAAAACAAGCTTGTGATCAAACAAATTGTCAATGAAAGAAGATTCCTGGCAATATAGGAACGATGCCATTGGGTCGTGATTTGTGTTGTACTGGAGGTACAGTATTGTTTGATAGGATGCGTTTATACATGCTTGGAAGCCGTCGAAAAAAGGAAGGGACAACGCACCATTTTGAACGTTGCTCTATTTGTGTTGACCTGGACCAAAGACTTAGGCTTTGTTGCAGCAGGGCGATGAGTGCATACCTCAGTTTTCCCAACTCTTGAGTCGGAAGGAAGTCTTCATGAATTTGGATTCCTGACCCTGACGCTGAGGAATCCGCGGATGTTCAAAATGTTTATGGGACCCAAACCTTCTTTGGCCATTACCCATCCAGATTTGGCCAGACAAGTTTTGACTCGTCACCAGGAGAGGGATGTCTCAATTTGTTTTTTTCAAGCCAGAGGCCGAAAAAAGGCAGCATTTCCTCCCACCGTGGGAATTCCGTTTTGCACTGAAAGTTGTCAGGACTTTCGGAAAGCTGATAATGATGCCATAGCATCAAAGTCTATTCAAGCACCTCTCAACTATACAAAGGACAGCATCCAAGCTTTGCACGAAAAACAATGCCTGTTCCGAAGAAGTTCTGCAGTTTGTTTTTTGTTCAGGTGCAAGTGCTGTTTCGGTTAGAAACATACATGTCAAGCCGAGTCATTCCAGATCTTCCACCAGAGATACATGTTGGAAGGTCCGACACATCGACATGTCCTGTTGGTTTGCCAGGATGGTCAGAATGCATCCATTGTGATGACGAATGGTGCGGAGTGGCAAGCACTGCGTAACGTGGCAAAGAAGCACGTGTCGTTTTCAGGGGAAACAACACCAGAAAGAAGGGCTTAATAAACAAGAAAATTTGAGGTTAACAACCATCAACCATCCATGAAACTTATTAAGAGCAATCAATGGCGTCAATCGCGTATTAAACTTAATTATTGCAGTAAATCCAATCAACCGCCTATTGAACTTAATTGAATTAAACCTCAACAAGGAATCTATCAAACGACCCTTTCAAAGCCGCCGAGGCAAGCCAGTCGACCCGACCTTTGAGAAGCAGGCCTTGCGAAGATTGGTGCCCAAATTCGTCGAAGCAACGGACAAGAAACTCGGACACAGAGGGAATCAACTCCATTTTAGGTGGGCAAAAAATTGAAGAAATCTAAATCGAAAATAAAGTGTTGCCGGAAGAAGCCCAGAGATTTTTTAGGGTTCCTAGTTTTCAATGAGAAAACCATGTCAGTTCTTTTTGCTTTCTATGTTCCTATTTTAAAGACAGCCATTGAAACACCTTCACTTCATGGCAAAAAAACACCTCTAAGGTTGCTGGATACCTGGAAAGGCTCCAATACCATTGATGCAAAAAGAGATTCTTGGTCAGATCTCTGGTTCATATGTTGTCAAAATCACCTTCTGAGAGTACTGTCCATTTTAACCAAATCACAAAGGTGAACACTAAACTCACCAAGGTGAGATCTATGAGAGTCGGTGGATGTTTAACAAAATCCCTCTGCAGACCGTTTTCTCTGGCCCATTTTCACTGGGCGTACCGAGGACATGTCGCGCTTCGCTGTAGATGTGTTGGGCGCCGCCACTTTCGGACAAGGTTTTGGAGCCATCGAAGGTGGTTTTGATGACACCTACAGGCCTCGTACAGTATGGCAAATGGCGAAAATGATTGGATTACCAAATTGTGTACTTATATTTTATACCAAAAAGATCGGAGTTTTTGCACCGGAAGTTTGTGGTCCAGATTTTGGGCACAATGACCTTAGAGATGGCCCATGTGGTGTGATTTTTTCCATGTCGAGTTGGTCGAGTGCGCGCAGGCATTACAACGTGGTGATGCAAGAGATGCTGAATCCCGTCTATTTGACCTTTCCAGTTCTTGAAAGGCTACCAACTCCTCGGAACATCCGTTACAAGAAAGCAGTTGATCACATGTTCAAAGTCCTGGAAGGTTGCTTGCCGCCCAGTGAGTCTGGTTCTGGTGCTTGATCTTGATGAACATGATGATGATGATGATGATGATGATGATGATGATGATGATGATGATGATGATGATGATGACTGTCATTGTTGTTATTCTTATTGCCATGTTAAGCCGCGTTGCTATCAAGTTAATTCCTATTGACCACTTTACGACGTCTCGTTACGTTGTGTGTCCAGGTGCTGTGGAGTCACGGATTGAGAAACGACGTGAAGAAATGGCAGCGGGTACATTCAAAGATGAGCCACAGGACATGCTTGACATGATGCTTCCAAGCCTGCAATGGGGGTGATACTACTTATTGTTGGCTGAAATCACTGAAATCCAAGAGGAATCCGTTTTTGCTGTAAATCTTGAGTGAACCTAATGATGTTTGTTTGCCTAATTTCAACAGGTAACTGTCGGAGATTCTTGGTACTTCACATGTTTTTTATGGCAGCTAAAATGGATGTCATTTCACTTTGATGATGTATCACCAAGGCTTGGTTCTGGTCTCGATCCTCAAGGACTTTATCCCAAAAATTTTGGGATTCTCTGCCAGGAACAGTTTCCACCCAGAGGCTTGGAATTTCTTAGCTGGGAAATTCCAATGAACTTCGATTAAACCTGCACTTGCCACTGTTACGGGGAGGAGTAGCATCCATGCCACATCCGAGCGAGTTTCAGCAAAAGTGTTTCTGAACAAGTCGTCCATCAGTCGTTGCAGCAAGTCGTCTCGAAACGTGAATCCATGCGACTCCGTTTCAATGTGTCCAAAGTGCGAAAACATCACTGAAAGTACAGGAGTCCTTCCAAAAGGATGTATGGTACCAGTTCTCTGGATCTTTTTTCTTGCTGGCCATGATGCTTGGAATGGCATTTTGTGTTTGGATTTTGAGTGGAGTCAAAGTCCTTCGACCAATGATCAATATTTTGGGGGGCCGAACATAGAGTGGCCTACCTATTTCCCCGCAGATGACACGGCCAACGCCCGTGAAACGGCAAGCCAAAACAAAGCCTGGTTTGTTGGGTCGTATGTATAACCCCCCGCCCGTCATAGAGATTTGTAGTTGGGAAGTGTTTTTTCCGCATCCAGCGATTCAGCAGCCAAATTTGGAGCCGGTTCAAATTCCCAACGGCCAAAACACTGAGGATACTACAGCAGTATCATTGGCATGGACAATGCACTTCCTTGCAAGACATCCTGAAGTCCAAGCAAAAGCTCGACAGGAGGCATGTGGAAAATTCACGGAAATTTTTCCGTTTGCTTTGTGTCCATGATGAACAGTTGGAGGATCGACCTGTTTCTTTGATTCTTGAATCGAACTTGCTTTGAGTCGAAAAACTCTTCGGTGAATTTGTGAATTATAAAAGTGGTAACGCAGAGGCCTTCGAGGTGCTGAATGGCAAGAAAGATCCTGATGCGGATGATCTTGAAAAAGTTCCTTACATCAATGCGGTGATCAGCGAATGCTACCTGTCCAAACTTTGTGGATGAGTCGGATATTGTTGATGACTGTGGTGTCCAGCTTGCACCACGTAAGGTTGCTTTGTTTCGGCCCCTTATTTCTAGGGTCTTATAGAGCGCAGGGGCAGGATTGGATCGCCATCGACACTAAGATGGAAGCTTGCGTTGCCACACAGCGCCCACATTTTTTCTCCGCTCTCGAGCAACTAAACCTGGATTTACATAAATCACTGTGGAAAATGTTGTAGAGAAGCTCTCTGCATAGTTGTTTCACCAGAAACCTGTATAAAACATCACAAAACCTAATGAAGACCCACCAAAGACCATCACCAAAAGATGTACTATGACACTCCCCTGAATTTTCTTTCGAACAAGTCTAGTAAATTGGGCCATTGTGTATTTCGTCAAGGCTTTTGCCTAGAGAAATGTCTCAGAACTTGGCGTTTCTCAGCATCACCACCAGAACTTAGGTGGATTTTTCCTAGAAAAAAAGGCATGGCTCAAGTTTTTTCACCACCCCAAATTTGGAGGGTTTGTCTTGAATTCCCCATTTGGAACAAAAAATTGAAATATTACCCACACTTCCTTCGGGAAAAAAAATTCAGTCACCCCACCAGGCCTCCGACTGCGACCACCCGTCTACAATTTGATCTCGCGTGAAGCCGCCGTGGATACCGAATTGGATGGTGTGGCTGTTCCGAAGGGCACTGGCACCTTGGACGGTGATAGTTTTGGGGGGGAGCTTTGGGGATCTTTGGTGGTGGTATATAGACTGAAAGTTAGATGTTTAAAGCAGGAGGCCTAAGATTTACCAAGTTCATGTACCCAGCTGGTGATCAAGAATCTGTGATTACGGGATAATAGTCCCTAAACATCAATTCATGTGGAGCACATTGCTAACAATTTTTGCCTGCACCTCCCTTAAATGTGTCGATCACGTTTGAAAGCGTTGCCTTTTATATTTTTTGTTCTGCAGATTGCCGGAACTTTCAGTTTCTTCTTTGGTCAGGTATCTCTCTGCATATTGGAGCAATTAACAGACATCCAGAGGCCACCATTTTTGTCGAAAAATTCCATCGGTTCACCGATGGGTTTTCGGTCACGAAAACCACCCCCCTCGGGAGGTTTGGGAGAATCCGTCAGAGTTCGATCCCGAGCGGTTTCTGCAAGACAAGCCTCTTGGAAAGCAGATGGCTTGTTTTTTCTCGACTGTGCCATGGTAAATTTTGGTAGTTTCACTTCTAAAACTTGCAAAAATGTCCAAGTGATTTGCTGGCAGGCAGCCACGAATCTTCAACTATCTTCCCTTCTCAGCAGGAGAAGCAGCAAGGTTTTGCCGAAAAAGAGCGATTAAATTTTGGAGCAATGAAAAAAACTGTTTTTAAAGGTGTATAGGGGATTATACTACCCAGTTAGATGGGGATTATAATAATCCAATATAAGGATCCCAAAAAACCAATCAGCATAATGGAAAGTAAGGCCGGGTTTTTTAGCGTGGCTCTCATGTTTCATTTCATCATGGGAGGACCTCGTCGCTGCTTGGGCGACAAGTTCTCTCTACTGGAGCAGCGGACGCTGCTCCTCAAGTTTCTTGTTGAAAATTCGACCTATCCAAAACCGTCCCAAAATTTGTTGAAATATCATAAAAAAGATTGAAAAAGTGCATGAGTTTGTAAGAAATATCTGTCAATCCGTCACGCCACGCACTCCCCTCTATGAGGTTGCTTACACAATTCGAGGCCTGGTCGGGCTGACTGTGTACCACAGGAGTTTCAACTGTGGAGGGGTGTCACCTTTGCCATGTCGATAGGTCCTGCCAGATGGTGACACGGCTCGCATGGCTCAACAAGAAGCCACCTATACGAAATCTGCAATCAGTCTCATGCTCTTGCAGCCAGAGGACACCGACCACTTTTTTTGAAAAGCAAAGTTGCACCCTGCAGTTTGTTGCAAATTTGCAGGTGAAACAAAGGTGATGTGGGAGTCATTTCTCGCAGCCTTTGAGGGCTCGAAGTGAAGCATGGCTGTAGATGTCAGTGACTCCGAAGGTTCAGAAAAGTCGAAATCTGACCGCCATGGAGTCACTGTCTTGGACCAAGATGATGAGAGAGTTCCAGGTGAAGAGGAAGTCTTGGAATTTGCGGAATATTTGGGAATTGATTTAGAGAAAGAACAGGATTTGCTATGGATTGCACGTGAGGGTGTGGTAGCACCTGTACCAGCACCCTGGAAAGCGTGCACTGAAAATGGCGATGATGTATTTTACTTTAATTTTGAGACAGGCGAAAGCATTTGGGACCACCCGTCAGATGAGAACTATCGACAGTTGCTGCAAGACAAGCGAAAGGAGAAGGCAGCAGCGTCTGTTGCGCGAACTTCCAAGCAAGCATCAGCTGACGCAAAGCCCTCTACCGATGTGAAAGCCTCCACTGACGTTAAGGCCTCTCCCGACGTGAAGGCCTCCACTGACGTCAAGGCCTCCACTGACGTGAAGGCCTCCACTGACGTGAAACCCTCTAGTGACGTGAAGGCCTCTACTGACGTGAAAGACTCTAGTGACGTAAAAGCAGGTGCCTCAAGTGCAAGTGTTGCACCAAAAGAAAGTGAGAACAACAAGCCTGCTCCGGCAGTTTCCACTAAGAAAGAAGCAGAAGCCAATGGTAAGAAGGAGCCAGATCCCAATTCTTCGATTTCTGCTGCAGAAGAGTCCTTTTCAGCATCTCTCTCAGTCTCTGAGTCAACGAGTGTAGACAAACCTTCCTCAGAGGCTGATGGCAAAACTGTGACAGATGTGGCATCTCCATCAGGAGTAGGTTTGGCTGGAGTTGGTTTAGGTGGAGCTTTAGGTCCTGCCATCAAGGAGGACAAGAAATGTGAAGCAAGTCTGGAAGAAATTGAAGAGGAAGATGGTCTTGAAGTAGAAGGATCAAGAGAAAGTGTGAATGTTCGTTCTGAAGCAAAAGGAGGTATTGCAGGTTCCAGTGCCAGTGAACTTTCGGAAGATTTCATGAGTGAAGGTAGTCCAAACTCTTCATTCCTTGCACCTCTATCACAAAGACGAGCATCCAATTCGATTGGAGATACCTTGGAGCTTTCGGTCTCAGCTGCGGGAACCTCAATGACAGGTGAGGAACCACATCATCCTCATCCACTGGAATCAGAGGTAGCATCTTTACAAAGAAGCCTTGGCATCCTGCGAAAGATTCGTGAAAGCCAACGAGAGTTCCTGGAGTTATTGCTCAATGGCAATCCTGGCAATTGAAAAAACTTCATGACGACCGCTGTATCTCATAGAAGTGAGAATGCGTTTTCAGGTGAACTGTGACGATTTGTTTACAATCAAATACAGTTCTATGATGTCATACAAGAGCAGTTTTGTAGATGTTTATTGTTTGTATATCTAGTATTTAGTCATATACATGACATGTGACAGATGTTGAATGACGATATTGATTATACGAGTATACATTTGCAAGCTGTTTTTGTTCCGCATTTCTTGTAGTACTATACAAAGCTTGCTGATGCGAAGTCGGCAAGGCGTCATTGTAGTGTCGGACTATGGCGAATCTGAAGATGCTAGTGACTAGTGGCCATGAATCTTCAACCACAGTCCTTCCTACACGAAGCAGTTTCAGCTAAGCCAAAAAACGCCAATGTCCAGCTGCTTCCCAAATTTCCTGTTTCAAGGACACAATTTGATATGAAATGTCTCTGAAGTATTCTTTGCACACCGGGTGCACTTTCCAATTGGTTTCACTTTTCGCAGAAAAGAATCCGCTGCTGCTTTTGTTTTGCTGGCTTTTCATTTCAGGGTGGAAGGAGTCGAAGCAGCAGAAAGAGAGTGAGCCCTTTATATCTCTCCAAATGAGGTTTACTATAAGAGATTCTGTCACAGGTTCACAAGGAGAATGAATCATTTCCTTCGATGATTTTGTTGCCCAAGTTCGGTCGTGGCCAAGCAAACCACACACTTGCTACGCAAACCTAGGAGATCAAAGTTCGTATCCGGTCACTGCATTGATTTGTGCCTCGATCTTCCCATCTACAAAGTTGGATGGAAATAAATGGCTGGAAATGGTGTGTTTTCGAGTTGAGGCTGCCAAATTGGGATTCACCCTTTTATTATACATGTATCATTTATTTATGTATTTTGTGACTGAAAGTGGTGTGAAATGTGTATTTCCTTCAAAACCTGTACTTGTACACTTCAAAATGCTGCGTTTGAGGCAGCCCTGAAGAACTGAAACAACCACAAGCGTTGACTCATCTCAGCTGAAAGGAGTTATTTCCCTTCAGAGCTATTTGCTGTATTTGCTAAATTCATGAGTTGCAATGCTTTTTGGCAATTCAAGTCCCGTGTTTCATTATATAAGTTGGACTAATCCCAGCAATGTATTGAATGTATCTTGATATTTCGAATGATTCTTTTGCCAGCCGAGCACAGCTTTGCAACTTTTCTGGTCCATTTGTAAAGTGACACATATGACAGATGTGGCACCAGCGATTGGCTGTCTGTGTTTGTCGGATTGACGGACACCAACACATCCAAGACTGCTTCTGGCCATCGAAAAGGATTTGTGTCAGTGGCTCCACATGAGCTTTTCAGGTGAAATCTATAATCATATTAACATTCTCATATCTTTTTGAATGTCTTTACTAAGGGAAAGATGATCAAGCCGGAGATGTGCTGCACTTAGCTCTGCTCACAGAAGACTTAGGGTTTTGCAGAAGAGGAAAATCACACGACTTTGTCATTGAGGAAGCAAACCATGCAGCTGCTCAACAAAGAGATGCATCAACGCGCCATGCTGAGTCAGTAACGACTCAAGTAAATCTGAACTTGTTTGATATCCTATTGTTATGTTTTGATATGCAAAATGTCAGGGGGATGTATCCAGGTCTTTGTCAAGAAAGTATAAGAAAGTGCCTTCCTGCATCATCTTACGTGTTCTGATACTATTTGACAAAATCCTGCGGTTAGGATGATTAAACACTATTCATGGAATATTCTCTACCTGTGCGCTCAACTCGTTTGCTGTTTTCGCTCGCTGGATGAATTGTAAAACCCCAACACAAGCCATTTTAGTAAAACCCCAACAAAAATCAAACGGCTTCAGGATTCCAAGATGGAAAAAGTCAAGCTTTTTGGTTGGAAATGTCGATGTCACTTTCTTTGTTTTTTTTTGAGGTCTCAAGGCATGCCGCGGTCTCAACCGAAGGCAACACCCAGTTGATGCCCAAGGAATGGGTGGAAGGTACCATGCGATATGCAGGAGGATTTTCCTTTCAGATTTTGCACCTTTCCAAAAAAGATGTCCAAAGCTATGATGTTGGTGCATCAGCTGAATCGCTAAGTTGTTGCCATCAATGAATCGTAGCGTCAGCTTCTCAGAAAAGGTTGCAAAGAAGTGATGCAGTGGTCTCCCACCGCAGTGGGCAGTATATCTACATGCAGACTTCTTTTGACTTTTTTGCTTAAGATGTGGATGTTGTTTTTTTCCCCCGAAAGATTCTGAGAATCCATCCCGGAAAAAATTTCCTGTTCCCATCAGGTGAGCCCTATCAGCCCTATCCTTGAAGATCCTCAAGCCGAAGGCAATCCTGATGAAGATTCCAGCATCAAAAAATCCTAAACAGTTTTTGTCCACTCAAATGGAAGGGCCTGGAAAAGATATGGATAGAAATGTGAAGATGTTTGGTGGCATCTTTTCCTTTGAAGTGCCAAAGCAAAATGGTGGGTTGACATGGTGCCGCAGCAGGTCAGCTTGATGAAAGGAGCACAGCAATCAAATCTCGCAGTAATCTCGAACCCCCCCAAGCTGTTTGTTGACTGGGGCAAGTGGCGTCACTTTCATTTGGGTTCCCCTTTTTTTCCCGGAGACAGTGGTTTGACATGAATCCCAGCGTTTGAAATTACATAGTTTGTAGATAGATGATCATAGAAGTTTACAAATCATACATATCATATGTTTGTATATTTTTTCTTCCAGGATTCTTTTCTCTTGAATATGGAAATCATACCGATGTTTCTTGATATATTTTTTATTTGTTTGTGTCCTTTTTGAGGAGCCACTCTCCACCAGAGATAGCAGAGGCGGCTGAAACGAGCTCACCGATGCAAGGCCCACATTTGCTCGAGCCAAATGTTTTCCGCATCCGCACAGACATCCTCAACGAGAATAGTTACGAAGATTTTGGAAAGCTACTCTTTCTCCAGAAAATTTCATGAAAACCTGAATGGATAAATCAAAAGCAACTCCCAAAGTTACTTGACATTTCATCAAGTTATCTCAACAAAAGTGGTGTTTTCCTTAGACCTTTGGGATTTAGAAAAACAACCCGAGAAGTTTTACCGGAAAAAAGTCTCCAGGAACTTGGAGACAACGCCTCCGCAGCCGTGCCTGGCGTTTGCCAGAAAGGCGACGGGTGAGGGCGAGAAATGGCATGGCCCAGTGGCCCAGTGGGGTGGTCTGTCACTGATGGGTTAAGATGTAGCTTCACGCCAAAAAACCCAAAAACCCATCAAATCTCATCATTTTGGGGGGGAGAATTCACGTTTTTTTGGGGGATGACTTATAAGTTTCTGAAGGTGTTGACACTGATGAATAGTATGAGATCCTTTTTGAAAAATGCATCCGTTTCCTACCGACTCACCGTCATGATTTATGTTGAAAAAAACTTCGGGCCAAAATACCTGGAAGATGCAATGCACCCGAACAACTGGAGTTTGGACCTATGGACCACTTGGATCTCTAAGTGAAACGTGTGCCAGACAAAGGTACTGGGTACATGACACTGTCAAAAAATGAAATGAAGCTTAGACCAATATGCCAAGTGTCAATTTGTTAACTTTCGTTGATGTTGAATGTTTTTTGATATTCCAGGATTTGGGAACTAGATATTCATACATAATCATGGTGTATATTGATTTATGGAATGGTGACTTTAGCTGCAATCCCATAGTACTTAACTTTTCCCATCTTGGTCTCCTGAAGCTGCTACTCCTCAGTGCTCGCTTAGTGCAGGCCTCCAGTGGTTCGAAGTTTACACCTCAAGTTGATCGTGGGTTTTCGTGGGGATTTCCGTCATCCCAAAAAAAAAGATGGTGGCAAAAAGAAACCATTTTGATTTGATCCATTTTGACAAGCATATCTTTCAAATTTCCATTTGTTGTGGATTAGTGACATGGTGACATGGCTGAGCTCTTCACACTAATGCACGAGTGTCTTGTAGCTTTCTTTTTGTATGTGATTTTTCACTATTAGATTAACAAGAGATCCCATTATTTTGTGCTAGAAAACACTTTGAAAAGTGAGATGTTCTTCTAATGTTACCCATGGTAGCATGGTAGCATAATAATATGCCTGGGGGATCTCATTTTCCCCCACCCAGGATGCTGCCTGTTCGTCACCACCAGAATGACGACATGTCATACATGTTTTTTTTGGTTCGTGAATCCTTGAAGAAAACCTTTATTTGTGACGATTGCCCACCATCCTCCGTTTTTCAAATAAACCAAAGGAATGCCTCAAAAATGACAAAAACACCTCGCTGGCTCGCTCAATTCACCAAGGACCTGAGCCGGTTGTCGCAGTGCCACCAACGTTGGGGATGCCCAGAAACTGGATATTAATCCACACCCGAATCCACCCACCGAATCCGTTGGTGATTACAAAATTCAACATTGAAAAGGGAAAGGTATCTAACCAAAAAAAAAAGGAACATCAGACAGCTTTGGTGTTGATTTTTTGTTCCATTTGTTCGGGGGTGAGATCTGTATCCCAAGCTGAGGAGTTCCCGAGCCTCTCGGGCTCCAATCTCAGTTTTGAACAAAGCACTGGGATTGGGGGATTGGCAAATGGCAGCGTCAATTTTGATGGGGATGGCGGAAAGAACTATAGTCAATAGCACTATAGTCTTCCACCCCAAAGACATTTGGAAATTTGACCTAGATATATCATCATATACTACAATTCAGCTCGCAATTTTGAATGATGGTTCAAGCCAGGAATGATCAAGTTTGGTTGAAAACGTCCTGTTTTTCACCGGGTGACTTCTTATGATTTGGTCCACTTGCTTCCCATCAAACGTATCGAGACATTGTTTTGACCCAAATGGAGGGGTAACGCGTCCAAAAAAAACAGGGAAATTATTCACTTTACAAAACTGTCATTCTTACGACAAATTCCGAGACATAGCCATATTTATGCTCCAGGTCCTACAAAGCCATGTATTTTTGTTTGCCATTGTTTGCCTGTAAAATTTAGGCCAGGGGTCGATACAGCAAAGAAGAGACCCGAAATGGACGTGTCAGGACCTCAAGACTTGCCAATAACTTTCTTTCGTCAAAAAACTGCCGAACTCGAAATTTCAATCAACATGTTTATGGAATGTCCCAAAACTCATCAATTGCGCTGGGTTTGCCATTCATTTGTGAAAATTGGGAAGCAACAAGTGTCTTTTCTTTGAAAAAAATTGAATGATGTTGCTTGTTTCGAAGGTTTGAGTTACTGATGGATCCTTCTTTTGACCATCCATCCTGCCAAGGCCCGAGCAAGAGAGCGTGTCTCATCGTCCAAACGCATCACGGAAAGCTTTTGGACACCTCTTGAGCTTGGCTCTCAGTGAAGCTCTGGAAAGTCGGATGGTTTTTTGGGCGTGGCAGTTTAGCATGATGTGTTGGAAATGGAAATGTTTCACTTAGTTTGCGATGATGTTTCACATAGTTTGCAATGATGTTTCATTTCTTTCGTGTTTAGTTGATAATAGTAATCTTGTTTCATGAGAGACTTGCAGGATTCTCCAAGATTTCTTGTGCCTCAGGACGGGGTCATCATCTTCATCACGGCGAAACTCTGTATGAACACCCAGATGTTTTTCCTCAGTGGCACATAGACAAGGTTATAGGGTTACATCCCTTCATATGGGAAATGGTTGGGTAAGAACCCTGTCTATGAGCAGCTGAGGATTTTTTCGGAGAATTTCTCGAAATTTGTCAGAATAATTGCTCCGATTGAAAGTCTCAGGCTGAGCAAGACCAGTTGCGGCCTGAGGGATTTTTTTCTGTGGGTTCACTGGGTTTTTATCTGAAAACGCGCAACTTGCAATGTGGATGAAAGTCTGTAGCTAAGTCGTGCATGTTTCTCACCCATGAAAATTCCCGTAGGGGAGGATGGGTATGTGTTCCAATTGGGTGGATTTCAAGTTTGTCTTGCAATTGAGTAGAGGATATAGATAGGATGTATACCAGGATTGGGTGGAGGATGCAGGCGTTGTTGAAAAGGGTTGGAGAACATTACTGGAATGGGTGCTGGGGTGCTGTGCGGCGAACTTTTGGTAAGCACATTGTTGAGGCTTGTTGTGGAAGAATGCTGTTGGTGCAGATTGTCCTGGGAAAAATTGAAGAGTATTGACATGTTGGGTGCATGTTACATCATGTTTGTTTGTGTGATCAAGTGTGCAGGATTTGTCTTGTGGATGTGCGGAGAATGTGGTCTTATCATTACGAGCAGGGGACGACAAAGATTCATAATTTGCTGGGCTGGATAGTGTAAGGTGTTGCAGGAGCTGTGTTGGACAAGCGGTCTGTTGCAGAAGGGCATCGTTGCTGAGATGTCTTTGGGAATCGTGGAATAGCCTGGTAGAGGAGAGGTACTGTAGGGGGTGTTCTCGAAGGCGTGAAGGAGCACACAAATCAGGCACTCACGCTTTGGAGCCTGTCAGGAAGGGAAGGATGGACAGACTTATGCCACTAGCTCTGAAGGTGCATTGGAGTTCATGGCCACCCCCTGCTATTCAAGTAGTGTATAATCATGCCCAAAATTCCAGGATTAGTTGTCCTTGGGGCACCAAAGTCCACATTTGGCTTCGTTGGGGAATGACTATATAGAGATAAAAAGTTCTAACAACACTGACCAGGTTGTCTTCATCCTGTTCCCACTAAGGCCTCGATATCCTCAGGCCTGAGACATGCTGGTCATGAATGTTTGTACGGTCTTGAAAAGTCCTTCCCATTGCTTCACAGGCACGCAAGCCAGGGAAGAGGCTTGGAAAATGCGAAAAAAGCGCAGCAAGTTTTCCTTTTAATGTTGGAAAAACATGGCCCTACGCTTCTGAGATGTTGAAATATTCTGAAGGAAACTATCTACACTCCTGTAAATCAACATGGCAATGGAAAAACCACCATGAATGTAGATCTACAGTATCTCAAAAACGGCGGCTTTCCATTGCTATGTTTGTTGACCAGAGGCTAAGTCCTCAAACATACCAAGAAAAACGGTTCAAAGCAGCTGGTCAAACCTACAACCTGAAGCTATGTCAGGCATACGCCCGTCCGCTCCAGCCGGAGGTGCTGATTGATGAGATCCCATAGTTTTGCAAACCTTTCCCAAAGGGTATGACATTAAGAAATGACATTTTCTTGATAGATGGTGTTCCTAAGACTGGTTGGGTTTTTGCATAAATTTGCTGCTGATCCTATTGAAAATCCTCGCTCCATGCCGAGTTCCATGTATTCCAGCTTGGACTCCACAGGGGAAGCTCCTATGACCGTCGACATGTCAGCATGCGTTTGCATCTCAGTGATTTCAAGAGCATAGATTTCTAGGATATTCCCGACTTAAATTGCCTCTCTCCACTGTACTGGACGCTTCCCAAAAAAATGAAGCTTTCACCCATTTGATTCATTTGATTGTTGTATATTTATATATTATTATGTTGTTAAAGTTATGTTGTGTGTACGTATATAAATATAATATATATATATATACAATCTATATATATATATATGCTGTATATATATATACGGTTCCTTTCGCTCAAATGTCTTTTCATTCATGTTTGACGGGCAAAAACCCTGAGGTGAAGCTGATTCTGATGTGGAGGAGTGGATTCGACATGTTGATGTACCAATCGATATCCATACATAGTGTTTCCAGTTGATATAGTAAATATATATCCCTTTATTAACAAGGTGTTTGAATAGTTCAAGTGGTGGATTTCCAATTTCAGTAGCAAATCTTCTGTAAAGCCATTTTTTTTGGATTCGGGATACATTTTCATCAACCTTCAGGATGCGGATGAGGATGCGGACGCACCTTGGCGAAAACCCCCCGACCGACCAACCTGAGTGAGTCCGTCTCAAAATGGGATGTCAAAAAATCCACGGCATAAAAACACTGAGGATGTGGCTACAGGTCGGGGTTTTGAGGTTTTTTTCCTTCGATTCTGAAGAAGTGTGACTCTTTGTGTGTATTTGTTTCATTGCAAATTGCTGGGTCTTCTCAAACCTGAATCACAAAATCAATTGATGGGATTGTTTTGCTTGGATTTTTTTTGCCAAAATTCTGAAAACCACTCCTTGCCGACAGGAAGACTACCTGACAGGCACTGATTGTGTGACTTTGCTGTGAACTGTTGAGACTTTGGGGAACTGCTGGTGGCCAGGACTCAACCTGAACGTGTTCATACGCTTCAGGTTGGAACCAATTTCTTCGTTTCGAGAAATGGGGAAGGGGGTGTCTTGTGAAACTATATATTCTTTGAGTGTAAAACATTAAGTCCGATAAAAAGTGGTGAATTGAACTTTGCAATTGTTTCTTCTTTTCAAAGATTCATGAACCTAATTTTTGCAGAACAGAGGTGTTGCTCATCATTGCGCTGCATATCGCCACTTGTCGCTATCAGGCATTGGTGGAAGTTGAGACCAAGGAGGTAGAAATCAACTTTCAAGCCGGGAACTGAATGTTTTTGTCAACTGAGAATCGAAAAAATGTGGGAATTACCAATGATTTTGATATGGCCCATTTTGCCCGACATGCAAATTACATGGGGTCCTTAACAATGCCGGTACCATGTTTTTGTCCACTAAAGTCACTAAACCAAACAACAAACTCTAAACCAACCAAGATTAAATCAGCAACTACATCACTTTTTGAGACATTGAAGCTTATCCAGGTCGTGAAGTGGTCTACACAACGGCAAGAAAGTGCGAGAACTGAGTCAGTGTTTTTCAAAAAAAATAAGACAGCCAGCCATCGCAAGAACACTCGATGCCGGTGAGGCAAATGTAGGAAACATAAATGGGATTTTTTTGATTTTAAGGTTAAGCTTCTAACTCAGGTGATTTTCTGCCGGGTGAAAACTCATTTGGGAGACCCTCCAATCCAGGGACTTCCTACGTCAATGATGACTCAGAATCGAGTATGAAGCATACCAAGAGCATGAATTTGAGGTCCTGCAGCAGATCTTGAAAAGCCTTGGCCTAAGTTAAAAGATAATAGATATATGATATATGTTTGTTTTTTTTCTCCAGTGCGACTATCAAAAAGTCAGAGGAATCGCCTTTTCCAGAAACGAAGAAATTGAGGCAGAGGGGTCTTTGGTATTACCTTTTTTTAAATAGATAGCCCTCGTTGAAAAAACGCCAAAAAAATCATGGTGACTCAGCAGGTGACGTGGAGCCTCAAAAAGGAGAATATACAAGGTAGTTTTTTGGCAGGAGATCTTCGAGAATTTGTGTGGACTGCCAAGGCAAAGTGGATGGTGGGAGCTGGATCCTTAAAAAATTGGAGTTTGTACAGAGAAAGCCTTCATTGACTTGGAGTTGGGGTTGAAAGCATGGTTGGTTTGGTAGAAAAAGTTTCCTGTGTCAATTTTCTGTTTGAAATTTGGCCCCTCTTTTTTAGCGAATTTGCAGAAGAACTCGCACTCCTTCCACAACTACTGTCGTGAAGTCAGGGAATCTTCCATTTCTGCCGATGCTCGATGTAGGTCTGCCAACGGAATTGTTGAAAATCAATATGTCGTTCTACAGCTTGCCAACAAGGACGACATAGCAAGAGTGGCTGAAAAATTTCCGTCAAGGAGGTTTAGCACGTTGAAACCGAAAAAAGATGGCAAAATTGCAGGAGGCAAAAAGGTTGCACGCATTGGAATTGAGCCTTCCGGGCAATGATGCTGGACCGCGCGTGCTGCTAAGTATGTTGTCTCCTTTGCAGACCGGTTTCTTGTTCACTAAATGGAAAATGTATGTCGTTATTTTAGACAAGTGCAGGCAATTCTTCGAGGTATTTCCGTTTGGAGGATTTTTGACTTGGATTGCTAGGCTTCTGCAAATTGCAATATTCCAATGAGTTCGTTGCTCAGCAACTTGCAATATTCTCAACGTTTAAAAAAGATGTACGTCAAAAATGCTGTCATGTTTTTCTTACAAAAATGCACCGACGGATAAGGAGCACAGATGGACCTTGGAAAGAAGTCAGCGACTCTGAGAGATCGAGGTTTTTTCTGGCAGGTTGTGGGTGTTGAGTGTTGAAACCGCCAAGGCCTGGAGTTTCCAAGTGATCTCCAAGTCAGTGGGGATCCTGAGCCGGTCAAAAAATGCAGAAATGTTTGCTGACCAACAGTGTTGTTCCAACAGCTGGTGGTTTCAAGGATTTTTGTATGTTTAACTCTAAAATTGGAGAGAATGATTCCATTTTCAGGGGGGGTTGAAGCATGTTGTCCGTCACAAGGATGTGAAATGTCGAAGTACCTTCGAAACTGGCAGCAATCTTGCCAAAGACTTCAAGGACACCTTTTGGGTTTTTAATCAGATCTTCACAGCATGGTTTCGAGTTGCTTATCAACCACGAGGCAAAAATGGATCTTGGATGATCTTGGATGATCTTCTTCCTGAAATTTTGGCTCAAGAATTTGCAGACACAAAAAACCGGGGGAGGAAATCCCAGACGTTCTTCAAGAAAGATCCCAGTCACCATGTCCTTGGATCGCTGTGCAGTGGTCATTGACGTCCGAGAGCAATACGAATGGGATGCTGGACATGTGAGCTGCGCGACGCGGCTTCAAATCCAGAAGATCCTTAAACTGCAAGGAGGGACCAAAAAAAGGACGTTAGCCATGAAATCTAGAGAGTTGGGATTTTTTGTTCGGCATTTTAGGAACAGAACGCCTTCGACTCACAAGACAGGATGAATACTCTCAACCTAACGGATTCACTGGATTCACTTCGCATGAATGGTTATCCAAGAGATAGCTAGCCCAGAGGATGGCGTGTTTTTTTCCCTGAAATGTAGAGTCTATCAGTCTATCATGATTTTCGTACATGCACCATGTTCACCCCTTTATTGTCATTCATAGTCATTTGGGGAACCGGGAACCGAAGTATTTTGCCAAACATGACCAAGGTTAAGACTTCCCTCCAAACAAACCTGCATGTTGTGAGTGAGTCGAGTCAAATTTTGTGCCGTTTCTCTCTCCCAAGAAAAAAGGCTTAAAGGTTCCCATGGATTTTTTTATGGAAAACTTCCCGCTTTGCTGTTTTTGGAGCGTCGTGAACGTTTGGCACACGCTGTCATGTCTCAGGAACCCAAGTAACTGGAGACAGGACATGCTGAACTTGGCCGGCAGCAAGGACTGGAAAGTGAGTTCTCAACTTGTATGAAGGATTTGATTTCTGGTACCATGCATGAACACATGTCTTTTGTGGTACTCATAGACCATATAGGCATTTTTCAACTTCTTGGTATCATGCAAGCAGACAAGAATCTCATCCTAGATATAGTGGAAGGCAATGTTCCGTTCGCAGTTGGGAAGGACACTCCAATTGTTGCGTATTGTGCAGCTGGAGTGAGAGCCCAATCAGCAGTGGACATGTTGGTCCAAGAGGCACAACCAGCTTTTTGTGAATTCGAGGAAATGCTGGTATTACAACAGTTTGACTGACATGCATGACTCGTGCCGGAGGGCTACACTGATGTTACGAACGGAGGAGGCTACAGCAGCCAGTTGGAAAAAGTTTGTCAAGCATGTGCTGCAACAACAACGAGCCACTTTGTTTGAATCTGAAGAAGCATCAGATTTTCGGGGGGAAGCAAAAGTTTGTTGTTGCCAGACCATTTGGGACGATATTCAAAAGTTACAGATGTGGAAGCTTCCGGAACCAGCTGATTTGCTGTAGCTCCTGTTGCAAGAAGGAGACAAAAAAACAAAAAACGCCAGTCCGATCGCAAGTAACTGGATGTGGGAACCCAATAAGGTAGGGCAAAGAAAAAAAGTAATCATATCCATCTCAAATCAAAAGTCTACTTTTCTTGAAACTTGTACAAGGTGGACCCCTGCCAGTTATAAATGGGATTGTAACCCATATAAATGGCCGTATAAACGGGTAACTGGAGTTATTTCACCCTACTTATAACTGGTTTTCCGGGGCCCACCTCGTAGGAACTCGTTGTTTTTGCCGATTCTGTGATGGTCTTGATCCAAGGTGAATCGTTGAACCTGACGTCTAGCAGCTTGACTGAGTCACGTTGCGTCTCATGAGTCCCAAATTTGTGGGGAAAGATCTTGGTTTCACAGGTTTTTGAAAAAATTGGGGAAATGATCCAATTTGACGAGTATATGTTTCAGATGGTGGCTCAACTAACCAACTAGCTCAGGTTGATCAATGTTACTTAGACACATGAAGTTTTGCAGGTGGAATGACTGCTTCAAGCACCAACAGTTCTTTGGAGACTGATTTCGGCAGCAGTTCCACTGTGGCGATGTCAAATGCAACTGGGTTTCCTGCCAGAAAATGCTGGTTTCTGCAGCATGGTAACTGAAAGTTTGCTATGATACGGTTGATGGAAGAAATCCTGCACCAGTTGCAGTTGATATGATAAAAAGTCCCATTATTCACAGGGTTTTAAGCATCCTAGGTGGTGCAGGATTTCTTCCATCAACAGTATTGACCATGGGATGAGTTCGTTCATGTTGTTCACACCTGCAAGTTGGTTCAATGAGGGGTCAACCCTTGTGACTGCGGAAAACCAAGGTTCAACATGCTCCCAGCCTTCCTTTTGCTTATGGTTTTTTTCAGGTGATTTGGCAAATCAGTCAATATGTCATGATATGTTTTGTGTTTATTCTTGACACAGAAATCACCCAAAAGAAATGGGGCGGAAACTCTGCCTGAACCAAGGCACCTTTTTCGATAAGACGAAGATCCGAAGATCGAAGATCTCACGAAATTCCTGGCCGCTGGCTGTTCGGTGTTGCAGTTTCCGAGGGGCTCGGTGCTGCGGTTTTTTCCACCGGACGACCGGTGGCCCCTGGTGCAGCAAATTCTTGCGCCCTGCTTTAACACTTTGCCATGAAGAAATTGCGAATGTTGTACAGGCTGAGATTTCGGCAGTGGATGAGAGAAGGTGAGAAACGATTTTTTGGAAATCTGAGAGAAAGTCAGGACTAGCCGAGAATTGAAAGTTAAAGAGTCAGAATCTATCCATGCACCATCCACCGCCACTGTTTTTGTCCAATTTTCCCCACGGAGAACTGCCGGAGCCGTTTGGACAATTCCAGAGTTTGCTTGACCAGTTGAGAAAGAGAGCTGGTACATCTCCATCCAAAGTGTTGATGGATGTCAAGCGCCATGACGCGACATATTTTTTTGAAACTTTTCCGAGTGAAGGACTTCACTCACACATGGGACCTGAACGCAACCAAAACTGCAGGAATGGCTGGTACGCTCCTACAGGGGCAACGTCCATGAAGCCTGGGGATTCTCAGATTCTGACCCACCAAATTCTTGGAGAAGCTCCAAGCAACTCATGCAACTCATCAACTGAGGCCTGGAAGTTGTTGTTCAATGAAACTTTGGTGGAAATTCCGTTGGAGCCCTATAAAATGAAAAGGTGTGGTAAAAACAAGACATACAAAAACAAAACAAAAACCCTGGTTGTTCCTGTGGTTTTGCATTGATGTTGATGTTTTTTTGTTGTTTTGGCGAAATAAAAATCACTACATACAGCTGCACAGTGGCTTTTTTTGGAATTCCGAGGTCTGCGGAATTTCTTGCGGCCATATCCAGGATTAAGCAGCAGATGTACTGCCCTCGGAGCAATCGATGTGACCAAAATCCTGGTTGGTTTAGGGTTTCTTGGGGGGTTGTACTGCCGCGTTGCATAGCCATTAATTACTGTAGAATGAACCTGGATAGGAACTCTTGTAAACCAATCAGTAAAATGAAATGGTTCAAGGGTTTTGAACACTGATCAAGATATTTGCTTGCAATTGCAACGCTGTTGTTGTGTAGCGCAGCGTTTGATGATTTCGATCACTGAACATACTCATTATTCTGTTGGCAGGGACAACACGAAGAGACCTTTTTCAAATCAACTTCGCCTTGTTTTGAGTGGGATGGATTTGGGCTCGGGATCTTGTGCTTGAAAAGTGCTACGAGGTTCCATCCAAGTGCCAGCCTCAGAAAAGACAATTTCGAACAGAAGAAAAACAAGGCAAAACTCCAATCTTTTCAACTTTTCCAATCCAAGTCGTTTTTTTCTGCTTTCCTGAGATCTTGGTATACCATCATGGTGCCAGGAGGCCACGGTGGGTTTGGAATCGGCCGATGTTCGAGTTTCTTCACTTCCAGGGGATCCTGCAAGCAGTTTTCGAGGCGCAAAAGCTCAGTGAAGACTTAGATCCGACCAAAAGTGGCATGGCTGGGGATCCCAAGGTTGAAACATTGCTAGGGTGCAAAAAGTAGGGATCCAAATGGTTCCTCATCTTGTTGTTTTGGGGGGGATAAATGGCTGAAAATTTTAGGTTTGGTCCAATTTAGAAAGAAACTGAGTTTGAGGTGCCATGATTCTTAAGTTGAATCATCCAGCTGCAAAATTAGGATTGTGAAGCCTGGATGAATGGTGACAATATCAGACATATTTGTGACATAAAATTAAACATCAATCAGAATCTATCAGATGCTTATATGGATGTTTCCTTACATGGTGGTACCCCCATTTCACACCCCTTTTAATGATCATTTTTAAATAGGAAAACCCGTGGGCTTGTTGGGTAAACCCACCATTTTAGGAAACCCCCCAAAATGCAGATCAAAAAAAACAAAACCTAAGGTTACTTTGACCTCGGTCCTCGAGCCAGCTCAACCTCCACCAGAAGCCTGCTATTGGAAGCTGACCATCGTGAACAACTGGGGTTCCACCAAACGTTTACAGGCGATCTTTGTTCGGCGAGGGGGAGAAATGTGTGCTAGAGATATTATGACTGGCGTTAAAACGGCAGGCAAAGCCTTTGGAAGATGATCATTGAATCATGAATTAAAAGAGATGATTCACTCAAGAATCTGCACTTATCAGGTCATGGCGCCCTTGAGGTTGACGACACTGATCCAGGTGGGTTTTTTTTCGAGAAAAAAAACATATCGCATGCAGCTGCGATATCAAAAAACTCCTTTTTCAGGTGGGTTTTGTGGTGTTTTGATGTGGCAAAACTCCATAGGTTCAAACTGGTGGACTCTCTCGAATGCGAGCATCTTTTATTCAGCACCAGGCCGGTTGAGCTGTTTGGAATGTTCTCATTCCAAGCTTCAGATTTTGTTGGCGCATTTTCAAAAAAATCTGAGGCAGGAAGTCTTGCAGGTGGGTCCGACATATGTCACAGTTCCCTTGGTTTCATCACATCATCTGTCCGTGTTTCCGAGACACTTAGAACCTCCAATGAAAGCATGACAAAGTGATGTTGACGAAAAAAGTGTTGAACAGGCGAAAAAGAGTTCTTCATCATCATATTTTGTCATGGTTGCCATGTCCACAGGTGATTCTCTAATCAGAGCATTCGACCTGGAGACCCTAGGCGCGGTTTTTTTTTGGGATGAATCTTCTGCAAGCATTCGACCAGACTCGAAAAGATGGGATGAATCTCGGTAAAATCTTTCAAAGATTTAACAAAGTCACTTCCAATCTGGATGTTAGGAATGTTGATCATAAGAAGTTGAAAAGTTGTGTTGAGTTGTTGACAATATAGTCTAATTCAAATGAAGTCACATTTTTTTTTCCGTCCATAACTTCACCATGGACTCGGAGGTGTGGATTCTGAAGCAGTACAACTACGCCGTTTGGCCAAGAAGTGCGGTTCCTGGCAAACCTGATGGTGGAATGTTAAGCCAATCACCCCATCCACTCCGTTGAAGGTACGGCATCAGCATCTTAGACATCGAAGACATGCATCGTTTGTTTTCCAACGCCACATCCGTTGGGAAACCTAAGGGCAACGGGGGGTGGTTTTCCAAACGACCGGGTTCGGGGGTTCAGCGGGCGCCGTTGTGGCTCGAGGATGGGAAGGTGATTGTGCAGTCTGAGTCGCCTTCTTAGAAGCAGTTTGGCAGTAAAAGTGACACTTTTGGATCTGAAGTTTGTTGAGTTAGTCGTTTGTATGTTGCAACACACGGTTTCAGTGAACACGATGCAGGAACAGAACATTGGGATCATTGAGACACAGGATATGATGCTTAACAAGATTGAAAGTAGGACATGGACGGCTTGTTTTTCTGCAGAGTTTTCTTGCATCAGGTTTACGAGCATGCTCCTGAAGCTTTACGGCACAGAAGACCTCAGTGAAGTACCGCAAGCATCTCAGCATCTTCATTCTTGACTGCAAAAGAGACGAATTTGATTCTTATTGAGGTCGAATTTGCTGCTGTTGTTCCAATCATCGTTTAATTTCATGCTGTCCAGGCCGCAACGCTTGCGTTTCTTTTGGCAGCAGGCCGACCAGGTGCGACTTACATCGGCCGTGAAGGTGGTGGAAGGGAGCGATATTCCCCATTGAGGTCCCATCACTTTCCACTGCTACTTGGGAGGGCGATCACAGCTACCGGTCTATTTCAAAAGTTTGGAAAAGGGAAAAAACAATAAGCTGAAAGAATACCACAACAGTGAACGATAAGATTGATCATTTTCTGCAGAGTGGAAGTGTATAAGTGAGACATGTCGACTATTCACATAACTTTGACCCCAGAAGGAGACTGGGAGACAAATGTATATGTAAGGAACAGTTCGGGCAAGCATCCACAGCACCTTTTCTGAAGCAACAGCCATTTGCCCTAGAGAACCAACAGAAGAAAATTTTGGGGAATGCCCCCAAGACGTTTTTGGGAGGCGCAAATTATTTGCCCCAAAGAACGCCAGAAGACAAACATCTCAGTTTGCCTCAAAACCTTTACAACTACATGGCCGAAGACCCCAATGCTAACGCTGTTGAGAAAAAAACGGAACCGTTTCATTTTCGTCGAAGCTTGTCTAGAATTTTTCAGGTTGGCCATCCATGACCATCATTGACCATCCATGACCCCATGATTTTCAGGATGGAAGCGGCGAGATCGACTTTGAGGTCTGAGATCAGCCATGGTTTTTACCTAGGAAACCTAGGTTGATGTTTTGGGAAGGGGTGGAAGAGAATGATGTTGAGATACACCCAGCATTTCCACATTTCTTGACAAGATCGCAGAACCATTTCGAGAATTCTTCACTTCATTCATGCACTTCCCAAGTTTTTTTCGTCTGAAACAGTCTCGACAGGAATTTATCATGTGGTATGACCTCTACAGTGAGGAGATCTTGAGCCGAAGAAAAACACGTGCCTTGGCAGATATGACGACATTGTTATGGTTCAAAATGATTGCGGCCCTAAAAATGGATGCAAAATGAATACTAAACCTGACATGACCAAATGGGTCTCTTTGGCACCCGATGCTTGAGCCAAGCCAAAAAGAAGCCATGGTGAAAAGTGCAGGACGGCAACGATCCCACGACGATGATGGGTGACCGCAGACATTTTCGCTGCAAAGTCCAGCGACAGAAAAGCCGTCGACTTTTTCGTGAAAACAAAAAAAAAGCAATTTGTAGGTTTGATGGCAATTGTCCTGATCCTGTCACGCAGAACCTGAACTTCTGGACTTTGACTTTGACTCACCAGGATTTGTTTGTGAAACTTGCAGTGTAATTAGCACCATGGGCCCATTTGTTTCAGCTGTGTGTGACAGGGCGTTGTTTCACCCTACCACCTTGCTCCGCAAATATTGTTGGAGCACAGAGGGCTTTGCCGAGTTCCGTTTCACCGGGATCGAAATGGGCCGGCGAAAACGCGTCTCATTTAAAGCAGACGGAAATGTGCTGCGGAGCTCAGTCATTGCCTTTCCCCCACATCATCCTCCCATCCGACCGAAGATGTAACCTTCCGCCATCTTTGTAAACGTTGTAGGATGGTTTGAAGGCAACTTTCTTTGAGTTTAACAACTTATTTTTTCGAATCGACTTCTTATACGGCTTCTCCGCGAAGAAACATTGCTTTCCTGCAGGCGAACAGCTACTTGACAGCTGGTCAGGCCCATCAGATTGAAGTTGATGTTTGTGGGACATTTTCTCTCAATGGTGTGATAAAAAGGGGTTACGGCTGCATCACATCCTGGAAATTTAACATCGGAAAAAGATGTTCCTTTCAGCTATCGGGAATTTTGGTATCCATGTTGGTTTACGGGTCTGTATTTTCGTGCCTTCTATGGGAATCCAGAAATCTTCACCAATGACCACAAATGCGCACGCTTGGCAGGATGGCAACGTTTACTTCTCTTCCAAGACCTGTGTTTACAGGCGAGGAAATGAAGTCTTTTTAGCTGACAAAAATTTGTTGAAAGAAAAGCACTTTTCATCACATGAACTTCACTGGAAGGTGGAACACAGAAGATAGAACTGTCGAATGCATAGCGGGCCATCCAAAGATGGCCGGAAGGCGTGGAAAGTTTGAACGCATTGGCTGATAGAGTTTGGATGTGTTTCAAACATTCTTCTGACACCCTTTTTTTGGGGGAAGAGTACGTACCCTTGGCAAACATGTTTCACATTGCTTGAGACCTGAAACCATCAGCTACTTTGATTCACAAGCTGACAGGCGAGATGGCTTTGCATCTGATGCGCGTTTCACACACTTGAAGAGACCAGCCATTGCCTCAGTCAAGAGATACTGTAAACAACTCGTAGTTGCAATAACAAGCATCAATGAAGCTATTGAATATCATATGATTCTATGATGAAATGAAGAACATCGTTGCGTCAAATCATTTGAACATCATTGTTCCCATTTTTCAAATCACCGAGGTTTTGACCAAGCGCTTTGCCTATGTCCGGGAGAATGATAACAGGCACCGGGATGTCTCGGTGTTGACGTTGTGTTTTTCAAACATCACCGTGTCGACATGGCGAAACCGCAGCTGAGGTTCTGCCGGATAAATCTTGAGACCTTTGAGGCAGGTTTTTGAGAAACGGCTTTCAGCCCGATTTTTTTAAAAAGAAAGGGAAACTTATCTTTTTTGAAGACCCTTTGGTAGGTGATGTGCTTGTTTTGATGGAATTCAGAGAAGTTTTGCGGTAAGGATTTAGTTTGAGGTATTGAAGACCTTCGTGTGATGCATGTTCTTTTGCCATCAGGTGTCCACTTTGCATTTGCGACTTCCCGGAATACAGACAGACGGGATTGAGACGTGCGACACACCACTTGTAGGGCAACAGTCAGAGATACTGAATTTACAACGAGTTGGACTTGTGTTTCAGAAAATGAAATCAAAAAAAAAGGCCGGACAATCCAAATACATTGAATCTTCACAACCAGGTATGGTGTCACACCGGATGGGCGGATGATGTTCCTCATCTACACTGTGCTCTCCTTAAAGCGTTGCGGCTTGGATAACTTCTACAGACTTGATACATGCCTCTTAAAAGTCCGCTGCTCAAAATCATTGAAACTCCAAAATTAATATGCTTGGAATTAGAAAAAGACTAAGGATTTATCCTAACAAACAAATCTTGGCGACTTTTCGGGGGATGAGTTATGAAGTTATGACCCCTTGAAAGGTTAAGTGACCCTTAAAGGAGCTCAAATTCGGTCACTTTGCCACGGGACATCTTCGGGCTCGAAAACAGGTCCCCTTCCGGATTTTCACCGCAGAGACGACGGATGCCCTGGAATCAACGAGCCTTGGAAAAGAACGGACCGTTGGTCTCAAAAAAGTTGATGGAAAGAAATGGGTGGTTGAACAAGGATACTTTAGAGATTTTTTGCAAAGAAAATATTTGCAGAAATGATCCAATTTGACGATCATCTTTTTTCAACTCTGTGGCTCAACCACCAACTAGTAGAGAAAGTAAGAGATGGATGATGGATGGAAGATGCAAATGATGCGAGTGAAATATCTTGTCTGATCTTAGCTTTGCTTTTCAGGATTTCTGATGATTGATCCACAAGTTGCACAATTTTCTAGACCTCCAAAAAGTCCACAAGTTCCCATTGACTCCATTTCCCAGGTTCTGCTCAGACATGCGTAGAGTTGACTGGACCGCCAGAAGCCAAAGTGTTGCTTGGGTGTTTTCTCGCTTCCTCTGGTTGAAAGTGGCTGAACTGAAAATGTGTTTTAATCTTGCACGAATCACCTTTTTTGCTATACTGTTTGCTTATCCATCTTTTGATTTTACGATCTTTTAAGGCGACCAGCGGCGCAAGAGTAGATGTTGAGTTCGTAGCAGGTGCAAGAAAAAAAATCCGACAAAACACCAATTGAGCTTGCTAACTTCTCATATTTCCCATTTTTTAGGAAGGTTTCCAACATGTTTCAACATGTTTCAAATGGTTGATCTCCGGGTTGGGTCCACAGCCAGCAGTTCTTTTCAGTCGAGCTTGCAGGGCGAGATCGACGTGTTTTTAGGGCAGATGGTCGAATACTTGAGGCCGTTGATTCTGTGGGGATGTTTGGCATTGCCAACCCAATCCCCTACAAATTCATTCAGAAAGCAGTGATGTTGATTGGGCCTCCTAATTTTGTTGGTCATTTGACATTCACTCTTGTTGATTCTGCTTGTCTCACTAAAATGTTCGCTACAGAAGCCTATTTTCCATTGTGCTTTCAGAAATTTCAAACGAATTTCCGTTGCATATTTCGAAAAATTCTGGAGGCCAGAAGTGCGTGTGGGGCTCAAAAACAAGCACGGCCTGGTGAGATGAGAAATGTGAAGAAAACTGCCGTTTGTGAGATGACACCCTGATTTTTTCTTCTTGAATCTGATGGGTCAGGTTCTTCCGATCTATGTTGGTTGGAGGGATGCGAGAAGTGGTGGTCTTGGCAAACTCTCTGATTTGTGTATGTTTTTCGTCACCCAGCATTGCCAACATGGCTACTTGTAGTATATATACAGTGATCCATTCATGGCTGGAAGCTTCCAGCTATATTAATGTTCGATTGCGAAGACAAGACTATTCAAAGAGGGCAACATTTTTTCTCTTTACTCTTGGAAAAAGTTGCCAGCCTGCTAGTCCTTTTGTGAAACTTGGGTATTGCAGTTCAAATTCTTGACCCCCCCAAAAATCCAGGGATAGCATCGACACCCCCCTGTGCTTCCAAAGTGGTACCCAGTGGTGACGTCGTTGTTTTTTTACGCTGAGGCACTGACGGAAAGTCCCATTGAACTTGGCGAGGATGTCAATGGTGATGCAACTTGACGGCTAAAAAATTGGAAAAAAAAGTCCAATTGGAACGACTTTTTCTTCGGAAATTTTTTGGGCCTCCAAAATCTACAAAATCTACTGGATTCTACTGAAATTCCCAATATTTGTTGAGGAGATGTAGGAAGCTCCTGAAATTTTGATACATCCCAACCTCCCGACCCCTACCCAACCAATTTCGAAACTCATGCATTGGATTTCCAGATTCCAACAAAAAAGATTACATGACCTCACCTTATAAAGATGATCCGTGAGGGAAACCTTCGACCAAAACTCCTCTGAGCTTCAGAGGCTTTAGAGGCTTTGCTGCATTTCCTGCACACGGACCAGCCTGGACCCAAGACGTTTCGTCACCTTGATGTGAACATGTCAAATCTATTCAAATCTTGCAGTATCCTTGGACGCGACAGGTTTGAACCCGTCTCACCTCCTGAGAAGGCTCCACATGCTTTGTAGGTGTAAATGCTCAAGATGTCAATTCATGTTTGTTGGTGTAAACTGCAACATGAGCTACTAATGTTCTAGAATCGAAAATTCAAACACGACAAACGCAATCTAAGATCAGATAATGTAATCACGATGCAGGTGTGTCTTAAATTAAAAACTTGGGCCTTTAACTCACATCATACATCGATCCGTTTCTTGGCAAACTTCACAAACTTCCGATTTATTGATCATTTCCAATGCAGGTCCAATGCGGTCCCTTCATCCCAGCCAAAAGCGTCGGGTTTTTTTTCGCAGGTGACGCGCATGGTGGATGAGGAAGTCCTGAAGCTGGTCTTCAGCTCGGTTTCTGTCATTCCAACATAATGGGATTGTTGTGTTTCAGCGAAGTCTGTCGAATCCGTCACCGGACCATTCACAGGTGGATGAAGGATTTTATGATATGAAGTGACTTTACCAGTTGAGAATTTGAGACACCTCAGAAGTCGGAACAGAACGTTTCCATGGGGCGGATCTTGTACAGGGGTTTGGTTGCATTTCTGTCTAAGGCTAAATTCACCATAGATGTGGCTGACCCCGCGCTGTGCATGACTGACAGCACTTCTGTGATCTACCTATTTCTGCATGTTGTTTGAACCCAAAGACTCTCAAATGAAAGTGCTTCAGACATGGAGATTGTGGCTTTCATCACACCCTTCGATATAGAGTTCGAGCAGTTTGTCTTGAAAGTAACATGCAGGATGTTTTGCTGGGTTAGATTTGGCCGCTTGTGTCTCTGTCAAAAAACAGGTAGTAAGAAGCCCGTAGCGGATAAGGATGAATATATCGGTATATCAAATCCACAATGGCATATAAGAATCATGGCACACACAGTGAGTTGACGAAAAAACAGAATTAAGAAATAGAATTTTATTGATGATATAAGATGCAGCATGACATCCATTGACATGCAGACTTTGAGAACCAGAAAATGACACCTGAACATCACGAAGCACTTGATGGAGCGCCATTTCGCTGAACCAGGCGGGCAGCTAGGGACTGGGGGTAATTCAAATACTGTCGGCCCTTTGGGAATTCCATGTCAAAGGGATTTGAAGAATCGAAGTATGGCTACTTGCGATACATGTCTTTGAAGTCCCTTGTTGAAAGGGACAATTTGCCCGGATTTCTTTCCAGCTACTTGACCAAAAAAAGGCTGACTTTTGAAAAAAGTTTTGCGTCTGACTTTTTTTGATCCGAGTTCAGAAAAAAAATGTCATAAAGAAAGTTGAAACAGAGACACGATGAGACATGTATTTAATTATTTATGCATTTCCTTTGCAAAAACAACAAGGCAGAAGAGTCGCAGCTTTTTTTTTGGTGTGCCTTTTGAAATCCCAGGCGCAGAATGAAACCATCTGGGCCTGGGACTTTATCAAAAACTTTCATCGATGTGATGCCAACCGATGGTTCGATGGTTGTTTCTGTTCACTAAGGGCTGTGTCAAAGGCAGCGCCGGCCTTTGCAAAGGCGGACGGCGGGTCCACTGCGCAAGTTGCCGTTGGTGCAGGGAAGTCACCACACTGGGGGTGTTCATGGTGTGAAATTTTCACACCATGAAATCATCAGGTCATCCCAGCCCCTCATGGTCCTCTTGGAGGAGGGCTGTTGTTCCCGCATGAAGTGATGGCCTAGGGCTCAGAACACTTGAGCTCACTTTGATTCACAAGAGCCTTCTGGTTCTGTTGTGGTAAGAACAATAGAAGCCACTTAAAGGCCCGCCAGAAGTGGTATATAAGTTTCTTATAGAAGTGGTAATCATATGCTGCAAATTGGGTGGGTGTCTCCTACCTACCACCTAGTATGATCATGTATGACCCTGATGCTTGTGAAAAGCAATGCTCCGCTACGCCGAGGCAAAAGCTGGTCCGTTTGGTGACTCAGGTTCAGATGGTAGGTAGCCACATTGGAAGCAGGTTGCCTAGTAGGGATGTACCAACAAATTGATGATGTAGAAACAGCCATGACAACCCCTTGTCACTGAGAATATGTCCAGAGTCTAGTATTGACATGATTCCGAAGATAGACATTGTTGCAGACTCGGTTGAAATAGTGAATAGCACACGGGGAAGATCCACAATGACCAGATAGAGAAAGGTTTCTAAGTCGGATGGAATCTCAGGGGGGCCATTTTAACAATAGTGGCCGAAAACCCTGTCATATTGGGGGAGCGATGAACGGGTCGCCAGGGATGATCTATTTTCCTACTAAATGAGGAGCGTTTTCGAACCCCAGAATCCTCAAATCAAAGGGTAGTAGCTCACAACAAAAAATCGAAGTCAAGAATCCAAAAAGGTGGCTGACAAAACTGATTAAATGGAAAATGAGAAAATGGAAATTGCACAGGCAGGCTAATCATATCCATCCGGGAATTTGTTGGCTTCATTGCGGTACTAGCATTGAAATGGATACATTTGATATATATGACCCAGGATTCACCACTTTGCTGCACCAAAAGGATCCATTTAAAAAACCATGTTTAAAACCCAAGTTTTGGGAGGAATTGTTTGAGGCCTTCAGCTCCCGCAGCCCCTCCAGCACCTGCATTCTTTGGTCCATTGGGTGGGTGTGAAGCCTAAGCCGTGAAGAGTTTTTTTGAGCAATTTTCACTTGAAATTCTACGGATATCAAAAGTTGGTGAAATACCCTCCCAGAAACTAACATATCCCAGGGTAGTTGGGAAGATGAATTCCCTTTTCAATTGGTGGTTTCCTTTTATTTTGATTCACCCCAACAAGGAAATATAGAAACATACATTTTGGAAAGACACAATATAGAAGGAAGAGAAAGGTGGGAAGATGGTGGCTGAAGCTTGTCAAGTTCTTGAGGAGTTTAAACAACTTGCCGGGTGGAGGCGCAATTCAGTTCTGGATTCCTTTCAGCGTTTCAGCAAGATATGAATTGGTTTTTGTCAGGCTGCTTCGCGCCAGTGCCAATACCAGTTAGGGTCACAGCAGTTCAATTGTTTCGTTGGTTTGCTCTTTGGTCTGCACCATCTCAGATGCAAGTATATTTTTCGCTTCATTTTTTTACATCTTCCAAGGAGGCGCCACCGCCACCACCAGTGCCGCTTCATTGTTCCCTCGACTTGCCTGAACCTAAAAATGGTTGGCCGACAATTCATGCAATAGACGCTTTGAAAGACAATTTTTTTTGAAGCATTGCAGCCATGAACTGTGTCATGATCAAACGACCGAAAACCGTAGATGATATAGTCATTTCATCCAGGATTTCATACAAGGAAACCATCCTACAGTGAAGTTGTTCAAAGTGTTTCCACAGCAGAATTCATATTCCATACTTCCCTTTTTTTTGCGAGATGCGTTAGGTCCTTAGGGGAAGCAACGCCACCAGGAGCATCTTCCATCATTTTCCCAACAAAAACAGATGTCAGCGAGATCAGCTTTTCCCCGGTAGGACTGCCACCAGGATTCCCTGGGTTCTGGACTTAGAATCGACGAATGATGCTGATGGACAGTAACTTTCCCATGGGAATGCAACCCAAAAAGAAATGACCAACTTGGTGATCTATGATCAAATTCACCAAATTTACCCAACATGTAAGCCAGATGGGAAGGTTTTGACCAGTGCTGTGAGTTCTGAGGATGCCTTTTATGGAAGCCGTCTCGCCGTCGAGACCAAAGATAGCAACAGAAATGGACTAGTGTTCCACTGATTATAGAAGATGCCAAGCCTGAATGTTGCCCATTTCATTGCAAAACATGGGACAGGAATTTAAATCAAATTGCTTATTTAAAACAGGCTGGCGCCTGTGGCCGCCGACCCGGGTATAGACAGTATACGACCATAAGGACTGAAGTCTAGGTTTTTCTGTGATTTTGTAAAACCTCTGGGTTGGAAGTCTGAGTTTTTTCTATGATTTTGTAGGGTTCTGACCTCTGGGTTGGAAGTCAGGGTTTTTCTGTGATTTTGTAAAGTTCTGACCTCTGGGTTGGAAGTCAGGGTTTTTTCTGTGATTTTGTAGGGTTCTGACCTCTGGGTTGGAAGTCAGGGTTTTTCTGTGATTTTGTAAAGTTCTGACCTCTGGGTTGGAAGTCAGGGTTTTTCTGTGATTTTGTAGGGTTCTGACCTCTGGGTTGGAAGTCTGGGTTTTTCTGTGATTTTNCGCCGACCCGGGTCGGCGGATTATCGTTACAAATGCAAATCATGGACAATGTTCAAATGCTTAGGCCTGGATTTCCACCAAGAATGGGACCGCCTGTTTGCAGCTCATTTTTGGTTTTCAAAATTGATGGATCTGAAAAAAACTGCTGGCTCGGAGGTGATTTGACTGATTAGTTCTATCATTTTTTGGGGCAGTGTTTTTCAATTTTCAGAACTGACTTTTTCGGATATCACCCTGTTGTTTATACAGGAATCCACCGACATGTGATCTCTGATTCGTGGGCCTAAGGGCGACTCTTCAGGGATCGGGACCGCAGCGGTCGCAATCTTAACGGATTTTTTTTGTCGCTGCAATGTCACTGGCTTATTTTTTGGAAGCTTAGCACACCTGAGCTACTCTTTGGTTCAAACGTGTCAAAAGCAACGGCGACAGATTCAACCACTTCTGAAGCAGTCGTTGATATGTTCACCACAGTGGAAATCCAAAGAACAGAAAGCAGATGCAATCACTGCACAAATCAAGAATCTTGAGAGACCTTAGGCAACGACTACAATATACAAAACCGCACTCAATACCAGGACTACATCAGAACTGGGTTAGTGGCATCACCCATCGACGACTTTGCACTTCAAAAAGATGGCGTCTTTACAATCTTCGCTGCGTGCTCGCCGTACCTTCCTCACACTTTGCATTGTACAAAATTGAAAAGGCTCTGTTGAATTCCAGTCACAAAACTAAGGTCTATGGCCTATTGCAGCTTTGGTAGCTTTTGCGCTTGGCAATACTTTTGTGTCAAATATCATTCGTGGACGCTCAAGGACCCAAATTTTCCTCAGCTTTTGGCGCTTCGAACAGGTTGCCAGTGTATTCTTGTACTGTGTACTCTTGCGCAGGAGCATCATTGTTAGAGCTGAAGCAGACTCAGAGAGACCTCCATGGGATGGATTCCGAGCATTGCGAACAGCATTTTGCTTTTGAAATGATGATGAATTGACTGACATCACATCAGGAAGTCAAGCCTTATGGACAATTCATGTCATGAAAAGTCTGAAAAAGAAACATATAAGTCAGATAAGTTATAAGCATCTCAGAATACCAATTATTTGCCAAATATGTTGATCCCTTGTCATCTCAACTTGACATCTGAGGCTGCATTCTTTGGAGCACTCCCAAATCCATTGAATGTGTTCAGTCCAGATCCTGGTTCAACCGAAATCAAAGCAGGTGAAATCTTGTGGTCTGCGGAGAATCCCAAGAGTTTGGTATGGGGTCCTTTGGATGATGTGGTAATGGGAGGTGCTTCGCAATCCTTTTTGAAAGGCACTACTTGGAAAGGAACCATCGTTACAGCAGGAGGTGGATTTGCAGGAATTCGGACTCAGCCTATCAAACCAGCTTTTGATCTTACTTCGTGTACAGGTTTGAAAGTTCGTGTCAAGGGTGGAGATGGTCAACGTTTCAAACTGATCATTCGAGATTCCTACGATTGGAATGGCATTGCGTGGAGCTATGAATTCGATACCCAAACGTTGTTGCCTTCCATGGATGGAGTCATAGAGGCATCTGCGAAGTTTACAGATTTTGTGCCAACTCTTTTCGCACGCAAGGTGCCCAATCAACAGTTTCAGAAATCTCAACTTACAGCTATTCAGATCACACTCAGCAAATTTGGATATGATGGTGATCTGAATCCAAATTTTAAACCCGGCAACTTTCAGCTTGAAGTTGAATCAATCGAGACCTTTTAGAAAAAAAAGCTCGGATTTTTTTCGGTCGAAAAAATCTTCGTCGAAAATCGGCGTGTTTTCCGCCAAAGAGGTGACGAAGGCCATGTTCTTCGCTCGCCTTTGTTGAGCGCGCGACCATGTAGAGAAAATGCTGTTACCTTGAAGGTTCCACATGTCTCCAATCCCAGGGGTCTCATTTTCTGCTTAAACGACCAAACTTTGAAAAAACATCTTCAGGGGAATCCCATGTGGGACCAAAGGACCTTATCCATCAGCAAACTCTTCAGTGTGCAACTTTGAAAGCCAAATGTTGCGCTCAGGATTCTTCCGGGTTTGGCCCTCGTTTTGAAAAAAAAGGCTTCGTTCTGCTTGAGAATTTGCACAGCCATGAGATAAGGCCTGAAGTGGTGCCACAGGCAGGATGGAACACTGTGAAAAAAACGATTTCAGATGATCTGCAGACAAAAAAGCGATGTTTGTGTTTCTTTCGGCTCCATTGGAATCTTCATATGCATCAAATGTGTCTTTGTCCCAGGCGTTTCCCCCATGTTTAGAGGCTCCACCTGGATCACCTCCACGTGATGTTGAGAAGAAGAGGAAGAAAGGTATTGAAGGACTCGTCCGGTTTCTCAGGATTTGTCTAGCTGCGTATGTCGGTTTTAGGGTAGCTGAGGGTGAACCAATCCTTATGGGAAATGGGGGGGAAACCCTATAAGCCTGGACCTATGTGCAGCTGATGTTGCAAACAGAACAAACTCTTCTCCGCCAAAACCCTGGCTTCACATCCGACTTTTCCTTTTGTGACTTTTGATAACTGGAGGCTTCCAACAAGTCTATCAAGAATGGCGGCGCTGTCACCATCTATGCAGGTCATCGTTACTTTCTTTCAGAGTGAAAAACCAAGCCTAAAATGTCTTTCAAGTTTTCAGATGCAAAATATATGTCCAGAAGATTTGAATAGATTTGAATTGAAAACAAGTCGAAAGAATTACCCAAAACTCTGTCATTTCATCGCCTCCAGGCTACGATGCAGTCACTGTTGAGCCGAAGGCGCAAAAAAAGCCGCCGGATCTTCGAAAGAAATGGGGATGTTTGGGATGTTGGGATGTTTTGTTGTTTAAATTGGACACCAAAAGCTGATTTTGTGTACGGCCAAAATCCCCATACGCTTTAACTAGGTGATTGTGCCTTTCATGTGAAGATGCCCACGTGATGATCAAGTAAGGTTTACGAAAAATGAGAAATCCGTTGGAAAAGCTGTGTGTGTTTCTCCACCTCGATTTTTCAAACAGCTGCTCTCATGCACCTGTTTTTTCTCAAGGTGGCTGAGGCTGAAAAGTTGAGACCTTAGCTGCTTTCAAGTAGCTGAGCAGATGAATCTTCAGATAAAAGACCCCATCAAAAAACTGTTACAGTTCTGTTCGGTTTTTTTTTCAGGGTCTCTTTGCCTTCATGTTTTTTGGGTGTTTTTGAGGCCTTCCCAACCAACACAGATTACTGGACAGAGTGTCACACAGGTGCTTTTGAGTCTCAAGACAAAAATCGCAAAAAGTACTGAGTATGTTGCCAGCCATGGAACATCATGGCAGGGCCTGCAAAGGCAACTTCCACCAGGGTGGGAAATGCGAAAGTCAAGGCGCATCGAGCAGCTTTAAACTTCGAAGGTTGGATCGATTTTCTTGAAGTCTTGGAGCGGTTTGAAAAACTGACACACCCAGGAGCACGGGCAAAGTTTACTATGATGGCCTCTCAGAATTTTTACTTGCTCCTATTTTAGAGAAAAAAAGTATATATCTCTTCCACTCTATGCATGAAAGATTCATTTTTTGTTGATCGGAATGAAACATGTTCATTGAACACAAGATGCGGGCCATTGAGTTTGGATCCCTTGAGACTGAGCACCGAGGTGAATGAAAAGTTGGGCAAATCTCAATTCGAGCCTCCAGCTGGCTCAACCGTCGACAAACAGGCAGCTGAAGAGGTAGATATGAGATCATGGTGGGTGTAAAGCTTTCTGAGGGCAGGGAAGAACCCTGGAAACAGAAGAGTGTCACGCCGTGCGAAACGATGAGTTCCTTTCTTGTCAGGTTGACAAGAAGAAGAAAGCCACAACACGAAGTAAGGCAAATATTCTGACTAGTTTTGTTTGACATTGCCTCTTACAACTGTGCTGGTTTTCCAAGAGACGAGCAGGTTTTTGAGCCGAAATGGATGTGTTGCTCCTCATTTCAGCAGACTTGAGATAGATTCTCCATTTGTGAATTGGAAGCACCTGCCTGCTCGAGCTGTGCTCATTTGCAAAGTTGGGTTTGAACCTACAAAGCAAATAACATTCGCGTCATTTGCAAAGTTTTAGACTTTTCATGAAGTGCCAAAGTACTGAAAAAAGACCATGACATTCTAGCATCATACTTCTCCTCGATATTGTTCACGAATCCAGTCACCAACAAGACCCTTAAAAGGCAATCAGAAAACGCCCAGAAAAGCCGATGGTATGGACGTGCATAAGCTTTTGGAGCCATCTTTGAAGGATCTTAACTCCAAGGATGCGAAAAAAAGAGCTGATGCTGTCAACCAGTTAGCAGCATTGATGCCAGAGCATCATCTTCATCCCATCACCTTTGCTAAAATGGATGGTGTGAAAGCATTGGTGAAACTCTTGGGGAATAGCTCTGCAACAAGTGCTGATAAAGCAAATGCTTGTATGACACTTGGACATGTTGCCAAGGGAAATTCAAGGCTCCAAGAGATTGTGGGTGCTGCAAGCCTTCCTGTCTTGGCCAAATTATTGAGAAGCGAGAAAGCTAGTGCCTTTGAGCGAAATCAAGCCTCCTATGCGTTAGCCCACTTGGCGAATCGGAACCAACGACATCAAATGGCCCTTCTGAAGCTTGGAGTTTTGCCTGATTTGGTACTACAACTCAGAGGATCGACTGATGGTGATTTCGGCTCTGCAGCTTATGCCCTTGCAACAATTGCTGAGGGTATTGAGAAACATCAAACTGCAATACGTTTGGAAGGAGCTATCGGACCTTTAGTGCAACATTTAAACTCATCCTTTTGTCCACAGGATCGAATTGATGCTGCTTTTTGCTTAGCCCGCTTGGCCGAGAACCATGAAGAAAATCAAGAGGCGATCTTGGAGGAGGAAGATTTGGAAGAAGGTTTAATGTCTTTGTTGCACTCAGATTTATTGGCTGAACGCATCAATGTGACTTGTGCGCAGGGTGAATTTGGCGTGTTTTGATTTTTTCGATGTGTACCATCTACTCCCCAAAGCCATATCAAACTCGAAAAGACACAATCAGAAGGAAATACAAAATCACCTAGTCAAAAAAGATATACTGCAATGATGCTAAATGATGCTACTTTCAGATGTTTCAACTACATCTTGATGCTTGAAGCATTTGGCCAAGGCAATGTTGGCACTTTCTCGCATTGCAGAAGGTTATGATGAAGCTCAAAAAGCTTTTGCTGAAGCGGGTGCTATTCCCTCCTTGATTCAGGTGATGGAAACAAACAACTTGGGATTGTTTCAAAAGAAGGGTTACGTCAGACGTTTTTCAATCGCATGCCCAGTAAGGGATTCACCTGAAAGTTTTTGCCACTTTCGTACTGGTAGTGCTGAATTGGAACAATCCGATGCAATGAATCATTTTTTTTGGCTGGAGTGGGGGTGTCTCCAGGCCTTGCTTTGTGATGCTGCCTTGCGGCGTCCAGCAGTCGTTGCATTGGGATCCATGGCAAAATCCAATGCCGAGAATCAACAGGTGGCAGATGTTTTTTGATCAAACAAGAATTCACCCCGTGGAACTACAAGTAGGTCCAAACGTCTAGTCTTCTGATTTCATTCCGGTGTGGTGGAGAGGACTACCTTTGACCTGACACCTGCAAAAAGGAAAAATATGAATTTGTTGGTACATGTCTATGCTTTGGAACGAATAGAATCAATGGATCTTTGTTCAATACTGGTAGACTTTGTTGAAAGTTGAAAGGAATGTCTGGCATCATGACCTGTTTGGACCTTTGCCCTGCTTTCGACACAGGCTATCGTCGAAGCAGGTGCATTGGAGATTTTGGTACCCCAGCTATGCACTGGCAGCTTGACAGCAATGACTCTATTTTTGTGTCATGATTCAACATCACGCATATTGGCTTTAGCTAGAACTGGTAAGTACCTAGACACCCACGTCAAAGATTTTGAAGATGTTTTCACAAAGTGACACAATTCCCAGAAAGAACACGGAACATTCATGCACAATCCCTTGTGGGAGCATTACTTCCGCATCAGCTTAGGCACAAGTGCGGAAAGAAGAGAGGCTGCTTCGACAATCTCCAAGCTTGTGGAGGGCAACGAAGAGGACTGGTGTCAAAAAAAGTTTGGTCCGAAAGGAAAGTCTTTAAGATGTTCGCACTTTTATCTCAATGGTCAAATGGTTGTGTGAACTAAGGGAAATGGACAGATCATGCAACGTGTGCGCTAGGTAGAAGCGCTGCTTGGAGAGATGGGTGCTATCATTCCACTACGGCGAGAGCTGAGTTTGATACGCCAAGCAAAGAATAGGAAACCTGAAGACTGAAGCATTTTACATGATTTTCCCAAATGGACGTGGTCAAGTGGTCAAATCACAGAGCCAATGTGTGCCTCTTAAAGAGGAGTTGGATCAACGTTAAGTTTTTTTTGGATCAACGGTTCCCGAACTCCAAAGGAGAGTGGATCGCTTGGATCGACAAAAAACGGTCGTTCAAGGGAGAGGTTCAGCATGACCGGACGAAAACCGCCAACCTTGCTCACACCTTGGGCCGTTTTTTTTTCATTCTTTTCAAGAGATCTGTTGTCAGGACATACCAGATGCACAGTTCACAGACAGGTCAGTAGCTAAGAGATTCCAAGTCCAAAACGTCTCAGACTTGAAATCTGATCTTGCGAAACAGAATCACTAGAAGGCCCAATTCAACACGTTTGAAATCTAAAAATTCCATTCTCCTTTCCATTCTCTCCTCCTTTCCCATGGAGGGGGTATTTTTTTGGAATTCTTTTTGTTTTTTTTGGTATTTTTTTGTTTTTCTGGCCTTGGGCTTTTGGTTTTTTGGCTTTTGGCTTTTTGGCTTTTGGCTTTTTGGTTTTTTGGCTTTTGGCTTCTGTCGGCTTTTGGCTTTTGGCCTCTCTTGGCTTTTGGCTTTTTGCTTCTGTTGGCTTCTGGCTTTGGGCTTTTGTTGGTTTTTGGCTTTTGGCTTTTTGCTTCTGTTGGCTTCCTTTTTGGCCTTTGTTGGGTTATGGGTGGTTGT
>DF242301.1:9887-60549 GCA_000507305.1 Breviolum minutum Mf 1.05b.01 | reverse complement strand
ACATCTTGTCCTCCACTCCCCCCAGTTGGAGCCTTGTCTCCAGCTGACCTTGCCGGACAATCCTGCTTCCTATGAGTCAGTGCCGAGCATACAAAACATCTTGAAGCTCGATCTGGTAGTGCTTGCCAATCGTGGGTAAAGCTGCATCGTTTACCCAGTCTACATCCTCCTTCAGATCCCCAAAATTTGCATGCTGTTGCTGATGTTGATCCTTGCATCATCTTGACAGCCGGTGTGCTATTCACTGAAGGTTCTTTTGTGCCAGCCTCCAAGCCACTTACCAGCATCAACGACTCCAGCTCTGCCAGCAAACACTCACTGAAGTTCCATACGGCTACCATAGTGGGTTTAGAATCCACCTCCAACATAGCTCTTGCCTGAGACAGTCGGAAGATTGCCTGGGCATCGGTCTTGCTCACCAGTTGCATAGGCTCTTCTAGTGCTTTCATCAGAACTGTAGCATCTGGCAATGCCGCACCGATTTCTGTTGTTCTCTTGTGAAATCTCCTCCATGTTCTCATGGTTGCTGTGGCTTCCTTCACTGATGTCCCCCACGATGGTTGGGTCAGCGTCGTGAGGAGCATTGACCTTTCATTGGCCCCTCCTGGTTGGAAATTCTTCATCAAAGTGAAGATGATTCCAGTGGATGTCATCATCCTCTCCGACACAATGGTCTCTTTGACCGACTCAGGTACCGCTTTGATCAGCAAGGAAATCCCTCGCTGTTCCGTCCTCTGCAATGATGGGTCCTCCTCCACCACTTTGCACCGCGGTTTCACGTAGAGTCTCTCCACTGGTGTGGACTGTCTCCACGTTTCGTAGTAGTGTCTGGCCTCTGCTTCGACTAAAGGCCACCATCTATGAGCTTGTGGGCTCACATCTTTCATGATCGGAGCTATGACCTCCAACCAGTCTCCCAGCACCAACGGGGATCGATCACTGCCAAGAAGTTCTGGTAGATCTTGATGTCGTCCTGCACCTCCAGACCCAACTCCTTCTTGACCTCTTTCTCCCCATTCACCTTGTTGCCACTGCTTAGCCCGATCTCCTTCTTGATATCCAAGATGAGAGGCCCTGCTCAAGGGCGCTTGTTCTTGATGTCCCGGATGATCAGCCCTGCCCAGGGGCACTTGTTCCTGATGTCCTTGATTGTCGGCCCTGCCCAGGGGCACTTGTCTACAATGTCCATCCTCATCTACCCTCCAACGCACCTTAGATCTCTTCTCTGAGTCCAAAGCTTGTTGAAGTTGCGCCAGCTCTCGTAACAGCCATCTCTCTCTATCCATCTGTGGGCCTCCAAAGCTTTCCATTTCTTGATGACATACTTCTTGTCGGGAATTCATCCCGCGGCCTGAAACTTGACGACCTTCTCGAAGTTCTTGTCGGGAATTCATCCCGCGACCAAGATGCTCAGGTGGAAGGTCATGTAGCTCTCTTGATGGTCGGTACGGTTCTCCACCAAGTCTCTTGAACCGTCTTCGATCACCAACTTCTTTCTCATAGTCCTTCCATAGATCCAACGGCCATGGTGGTAACTCAGGCATTTCCACGTGGCCAACCCGATCAACAGGAGGTGGCTGTGACGGCACCCTTGTTCCATTTGGCGTGAACATGATTCGCTCTTTCTTCTCCTCTGTTTGAGGCAGGAAACTCCTTCCTGTTTCTTCCTTTTCTCCAGATACCTCTGACCATTCTGACGTCGAAGTAGTCCCAGTCCCCTTTGACTGTTGCATCCTCGACAGCATTTGTTTCAGCCTCATATTTTCCTCATGAAGCTGGGTCACCACTTCCTTTTCTAAGGCTCGCTGAAGTGATTGTTCCGAAGGATCACTCCCTTCATCTACTCCTTGAGGTACAGGATTGACACTCCTCTCCTCTTCTTCCATAGGCATCATTCCCGAGGTTCGCAGACCCACTGATCCAACCCCTTTTCCAGTCTCCCAGCTCTGGGGCGTTCTAAACACTCCAGCCGCTCTCCGTGGACTAGTCACCCTCGAAGATCTCCTGGTCCTTCCCCGGGATGTCTCGCCTTCTTCTAAAGCTGGAAACTCCACCTCCTGCTCCAGTTGTCTCTGTGTCTCTTCGTCTTCAGGAACTGGCAGATCTGCTGGCCTTACCGCTCTCAGCTGCCACTCCTCCTTCGTCCTTTGAGACCAGAAGGGATTTCCTATCCCACTTGCTGGAAGTGAAGCTCCCCGCTTTGTTGCCATGGCTTCAGATTTCACAGTTGCGTGAATCTTGGGCTCATAACCTGCTTGTTGGGAAGCAGGCACACAATCCTTTTTGAACCACTCAAAGAAAAGCCTTCGGGTACAGCGATCATGCTGTTGGTACACTTCTCATGTGCGTGTCATCCTGACATGCCCAAACACAAAAACAATGGATGTTAATATAACCACCATGGCTTACCTAAGGGTTTTAATAATCGAAATTGGGTGACACTTCGAAAATTCTTGGTGCTGAGGCCAGTTCCAATGCTTCTTGGGAAGGCTTCAGCAATGGCTTTAAAGTTGTCACCGCCAAATCAGGGAATCCAGCGTAATTGGCATCAGCCTAGTCATGGATGAGGAAAACAGCGAACTCGGACCCACTCTCTAAAAATGTGCGCAAACTGCAAATATCATCCCAATCTCTTCCTTAGCATTGCTTAGCAAACGAGCTACCACTACCATGAACTTTCTGATCCGACCACCAAAAGGTATTACCAAAAAAGATCCAGCCTTCCGCTGCCAAGCACCCACATGGTAGCGAACAAAGTGTTCAACCCAAGCTGTTGCTTCCTTTCGCATCATCTCAACCAAAAGAAATGAGCATTTGCAAAGGCCATTCCTAATTCCTAGAAGCATTGCCCAGGCCTAGGGCATCATCAAATCATGTACACTTGTCAGCAGGATATGTTGGTTCACTACGAATCCAGCCAACTCAACTCACCCAGGACCCACCATCCTTGAAGGCATCCCGTGGTTTCAGCTCCAATGGAGGGTTGCTCCAATCAATAATTTCCTCAAACGCCCAGCTATGGCGTTTACCAGTTTACCCCAACTGGTAAAGCCAAAGTTGTGGGCCCCCAAATTTGGGTACACCTCCCTGAAACTAACAGCAAAAGCACCTGAAACTAGGCCATCCCAAAAGGATGGCCGAATATTCCAACCAGGACATTTGGGTAAACACTGGCGGTTCTCACCCATTAGCCAAACACAAATCTTCCTTTTGGGCGGTTTAATGTCGTCGCCAAGATTCTAAGCCCCCAGGCCTGAGATTCATCCCAACGTTGGAGTGGACAGGACACAAACTTTTTGGGACCGTGACCATAACTCTGGTAGCTGATTCAATATCAACATGAATATCAATATCAATATCAATTGCCAAATCTTTCATTTTGGATGTGTAAAACAAATTGATCTGCCAAGGTACCCAAGCATATCTTCACTATCTGGCGAATTGTCAAGGTCGCTGGAGTTGGGCTCAGGTTCCGGTGCCTTCTCTGCTGTGCACCTTTGAATATGTCATCATAGATCATCCACGTCAGTCATGGTATCTCAAAGCAACAAGGTGCGCCAAATTGACACTTTCATTCTTCAAATGGAAAATAAGTTGGATTCATGATTTGGATTGATTTCGGCATTGGTCTTTACAAGTCAAATGTGGTGATGCTGGTAGCTGAGGCCATGTGCGTCCCACTTTTCTCCATGATCTTGCCTTGGATTAAGCTCTGCACAGGCAGAACGTTTCACAGTGGAATTCCTCCTCCCCTGCTACAGAAGGAACAGATCCCAACCAACAAACGTCGCCGAACAGCCAGGCGATGCCGGGTCATGCATCTTCGGCTAAGATGCAGCATTTGTAGCCCCATCTCTTGGTCTCTGCATTGTACAAGGAGCCCCAAACAGAAGTGTGGTCATTGATCCACCTTAGCTTCAGCACAGCACCTTGAAGTTACAACATAACTGCGCAGCTGCCAAGCAAGGCATCACTGCATGTGTGTATGTTGTGTGTGCATGGTGGTCACCTGGGCTTAATGTAGCCAAGAAGCACGTCCTCCTTGTACAAGGTTGACCTATAGTCAAGGTCAAATCACTGACATGAATATTGAAACAACGTCTCAGTGATTAACGGCAGACGAAAGGTTGAGATTCTGTTTTTCCAGTGTCTGGGGCGTTTGCTCTAGAAGCCTCTTGCCAGGCGCAGGAGTAGCTTCTGTTGGCTCAGCAGCTTGGGCCGGCTCGGACGCCTCAAACTCGTGAAGTTTGAAACCCCACAAGATCCAACAAGCAGGTTGCAAGCCACAAAGCACCAATTCATTTACCACCCTCCAAAGACTTTCTTCCAGCCCTGCCTCCGCCATCTCAAAAATGCTGCTGGTGGATAGTTGTTGAGGGTGAGTTCTTTAGGCTGACTTCAGTGGGCTCGGTCAGTTCTTCAGTCTTCAGGCTGCCAAATTCTTTGATTAATCTTGTTCCTTTATCATTTATGTCCAATATTGATCTTGATATTGCAATGCCTTGGTATTGGAATGGTTTGCCTGGTTTGGTCATACAGGATTGTATTCCAAGACATTCATAGATGTTTCTGCAGTAGTTTCTACATGATTTTTTGCAGAGTACTCATCATCTCCAGCTTGAGCGAGTGATCATAATCACAGCACGGATTGCACAGGCTGCCACCCAAAACAGCTTGTTTCATGACAAAGTTCTGCGCATGGCACATCGGCATGGATCCGCATGGGCATTTTCTTTTTATCCTGGAAATGGCCCACGTTTAAGGCCAAAGTAGACGCACTAGGTTTTGTGCATCCAGCTGGACATATCTACATTGCCTTGTGCCCACGGACACAAGAAAGGGAAAGACCCCATGTAAAACGCGACAAGCACATCATCCAAAAACAATGTCTCAAACCAGCCCATGCTTTGAGCAAAGAAACGATCCTAACCCTGTCTTTGTACAGAAAGCGTCACTTCTTGCCAAGGGTTCAAGCCACTCAGGTGTTTTTAGTTCTCTTCACGGCCTAACAGAAAAAGCACTCCCTCCAGCCATCTCCATCCCTTCTCGAATCTCTTTGGGTCAACATTGCATCCTTCGGCTTCCCATCCAACAGCTGCTCAGAAGGCATCCTTCCTTTTTCCTCTTGTGTTGCAACCATCGCTTTCCCACCATCCTACCGGCTCACTGCCCATCAGGTGCAGGTCTTCTCGTCAAAATGGAACGAGCTGATGGAGGACCCCACCACCTCAACACTGGTCACAGGAGTCATCGTTTCCTTTGGCAAGAATTGAGCGATCAAGTCATGGTCATGTTGGGCCCTTGGCACAAAGGTGAAGAAGATACAAATCCCACCAGCATAGAGTCCTGACAAAGATTTTGGGAGCAGTGTGAGTTCATGAAATTGCTATTGACCCCACTCTATGATTATAGTTTCAGGGTTCAAACTTGGTCGAAACCGTTGTCCTATGATGTAACTTCTTCCAGCTTCATCGACTTGCCTGACACTTGCACAATCGATCCCTTCCAATTGTGCACCCAATTTGGGGGGATTGAAATAGGACATCAGTACGTGATGGTTTCATAGTCAACTGAGGTGCCAAACACCTTGGGTAGTTGGAACATTTTGAGCCATCCCAAGTCTTCCTCCGGAGGCCTTGAAAAACAGGCGGTTTCAAACACGAGGATATACAAATTTAGAAAACATATGGGGGGTTCCGAAAATGGTGGTACCCCCAAATCATCCATTTTAATAGGGTTTTCCATTATAAACCATCCATTTTGGGGGCAGACACCCCTATTTTGGGGTAAACCCCCCATATAAACACAGCCTGCAGTCAAGCACTGAGATACCAGCTTCCACCGCCAAGGCTTTAACCTCGGCTGGTTGGATCTAATTGGTTAAAATGAAGGTAAGGAAACGTAATTTCGTAAGGAAATCACTTCATATACATCCAATGCTGAGGTAGGCTCTGACGCCAAGGTGGAAGATTCTCCTCCTGTTGGCCCAGATATATGCAGATGTATGCAGATGACACTGCTTCCAAAATCAGCATAGTTTAGGTCCGGCTGGTGGACAGAAGCAAAAATCGAATGGAAGTTGTAGACGTAGATTCAGCTGCAACAAGCCTCGAGTTCCTCATCGTCAGTGTCCTCATCATCGTCGAAGTCTTGAAGCGCCTGTTTTGGCAAACCCTGAAGCCTTTAAGAACCTCTGTCAAACTTTCACCAGCCTGGCTGGTATTTAGAGAGGTCGCGGTAGGAGGTACTTTGCTCTCACTTGCCTTAACATCTGATGGCCAGTGACAGCAGCTTGGCAATTGCTGTCAGCTGTTTGACAAGGAACCTCTGATGACAAATACCGCAGTCTCGGCAGGAACCTGCAATGAATGGTCCCCCTGGTTTGTCATGTACGTCATGCATCGTCATGCCGTTTAGGTGGCACATTGATGTGCAGCATACTTGTACCAGCATTGCTTCTTCACTATTGGCCTTTCTAACCAGCCATCTTAGAATCACCACAAGGTCCTGGCTTGTTTGGCCCCATCGCACTTCGGCCATAGATCTGCGGTTGCGAGTCCAACAGGCGAAAAATGTGGAGAGAACTCAACTTGAACTGTGCCTGACCAGCATACCTCAAGCAACCTCGGGCTGTTGGATTGGATATGATACATGCGATTTCGGTGAAAAGATGTTTGACATGACTCGAAACTTGAAAAAGTGAGAGGAACAAAGACGGGAAAACTGGGAGAAAGGAAAGGCTGAGTTCTAGGCCAAAAGAGCGTGCCGCCACAAGCGAGCACATGGCAAGCGGAGGTGCCCGGAATTGGGCGTGAGATAAGTTGAGCAAAACCAAAGCTTCGCACTGGTTCCCACTCTCTTTCGGCTTCAGTATTCCTACCTCTTTTTCCTATGCTGACCTTCCTGGTATGATCACTGTGGCAATTGGCAGTCATTCAAGTTGTACAAGAATTCATGTTTTGTTCTGGATCTTGGGCAAGCGAGTTTGGCTGTTTTGTTCATTGGCATTCACTTGCATTGAATCACCATCTGCTGGGTTGTGGTGCAAATATGTGCATATCATAGAGCTTTCGCACCCTCCAGGTCTCTTCAGGCTGGCGCGTCGCGCTTCCACGCACTTTTCTCTTCAATGCTTCAGGTTTTTGAGGCCGAAATGGGGTGCCCCTCTGTTCGAATTCCCATGCCAAGTGGGGCCACCATTTGGCGGCCATGGACAGTACAGCAATGGCTACGGCAAACGCAGTGCTGACAAGCCCAGGAGGATCACCCAAAACACTGCATTTTGCTACACTGGTCACTAGTTATCAATTCCTTCATGTTCCTTTGTGTTTGCAAATGATTTAATTCTCCACCCCCTTGTTCTACAATGCCCCATATGTCTTGGGCTCATCAGAAAAATCTTGTCAAGGACCAGGCCAACATGGGGCCACTGTCGTCCCATGCGTTGCAAAAAAAAAGCCCTGCAAATCTGATGCAAAGTCATGTCGTGCAATCAATTTGTGGATGATGAATTCGCAGCCGGGCTTGGATGCCAAAAAAAGTGCTCCCAACAAAACGGACCCTCGTCTGTCACAAGCTGGTGCCAAGGGGGCTTCCATGCAAATTTTCATGTACAAGGTGGCATGCAACATCATGCAACAATGCAATATCCATCAATATCCTGGGGAGCTTCAGGCAAGACTTCCTGGAACTGGAACCTCTGGAACTTCATCAGGCCAAAAGAGAGCAGATGCACGAGATGAAAGCTTGCTTTTATCGGAGGGTAATGTCTTCATGGTGCTACGCGAAGCTTGTTGACGCCGAAGCCGCTTCCTGTCAGAAGACTTTGCTTGTACTGTAGCCAAAGATACGGCTAAGTGATCATTGCATCTCACGCACTACCTTATCTTTTCTACTAGGCCAATGCCCAGTACATCTTTTCTTTATCTTGCAGGAACCTAAGCAGCAAAGCACTCTCTAAGCCTAAAAGTTATTTTAGGGCAGCATGACCTTTGGGTGCCATGTCAGTATCAATACATTCAATGCCACTACCCCCAACCACACCTGGCTTCTGCAATAATGCCTCGAGTAACTGCAATCTTGATACAGTATTTGCGAACAATCTGTGCCAGTTGTGGGCATGTGACCTTGCGTCGCTCCACAACTCCCATGAAGTCCTCACGTGTCAGGAAAAAGACCTCGATGTAGGTCAAGGCAAAACCAGACACCGGGCGAATCAAACTGGTGTCTGAAAGTACAAAATCTTCACCCCAAACGACACCATTCTGCCCCACGCGACTGTTCAATGCTACTAAACCTTTGGACAAAATATAGAGGACCTGGACGTTGTCAAAAATTTCACGTTGAGCAAAGGCGGCCACTTTCAACTCCCTGGAAATGTCTGCAATACAAGCCCGAAAAGGGGCTGTATGAATGCCTTCCTCTTCCAAAACCTCCACCAGTTGCATAAATTGACGAAAGAATGTAACTTTTTGAATCCATGGAAGGTTCAAAGCTGTGCAAACTTCAGCATGTAATTGAGGGCTGAGATTATCCAAGAGTTTCTGCCTTGTGAGATGTTGTGCTTGATGTCGATTTTGCAGAAAGAAGCTGCGCAAACGGCAACGCAAAGGAGTGGGAAGCCCTTGCTCCTCCATGAGCGAGTTCAAGTGATGCATCTTTTTGCGAAAGCGTTGGCTCTCTGCTGTCATCTCACTAACGATGGCACACACTTCTCCAAGGATGTAGGCCCAAGAAAGGCCAGAGGTCAACACAATCCATGTGCAAACCATGCGCTCTAAAACGTTGCGAGGTCCAAAGTCTCCATAACCAACAGAAGTCATGGTGTAGCAACAAAAATAGTAGGAGGCAATGTAGACACCTGGGCTGCAACTGTACATCAATGATATGAAACAAATACCGAAAGTAAAGCAGTAAAGCATGAACACCAAGGATCTTTGTTGTGGGCATGTCAAGATCATGCTGTACATGCCACATTCAATTTCACATGGTATTGACCTCCTCTGACCCAAAAAAAAATACTTCCTTCCTCAACGCGCTGAGCGGCGGAGAGGGGACTCCCGAGTGTGAATGCCAAAAGGTAAATCTGCCGCCTCGATTTCGTTGATCCACTGTGGGTACTTTTCATCCACCAGCTTCAGTGTCATAGCCCAAACACAAGCCAACCAGTGGCATGCCAAAATCAAAACCAGCAAGAAACGTAGCAGCGCGATGTGTTGGTAAGGTATAGATACAGGAATCTCAACTCCTCAGCTTGCACAAAAAAATCAAAGGACTAAACACAAAACACAAATACCTAGGGCATTGCGGCATAACTCAAGATATCAGTTGCATGTATCGGTGTACAGGCAGTGTTTTGACAGCTTTGCCCCGTTCAAAAGTTGTGTTGCAGCAAGTCTCTGTGCGTGAGTTTGGAGCTTCTCAACAGCCGCATCAATTTCAAGAGGCGCAGTACACGAATCACTTTGATGCTGCGCAGGTCTTTCAACCGATCTGCACCGGATAGAAGTCCAATAGTGTCCAAAGGAATCAGGGTCAGAAAGTCCTTGGAAAAGGATTGAAAAGTAAAAATCATCTTTCCCTTTATAGAAACATTAGCACCCGAAGAATTAAGATGCACCCATGATGGATCCAAAGAACCAACCACTTGTGAAATTCACGTCAAGATACCAAGAAGAACCATGTCATGATGTAGTGCTTGGCAATTTTGCATGGTCGAAATTCCAGCTCCAGGCCACGTGCTGTGGTTTTGGGGTACATGGTGACAAATTGCAGTACCATGTCGATCATGAAGATCAGGTCAACACACCAAGTGATGAAGAACAAAGCATCCCAACGAATTTCCAACAGGCCGACTTGGAGAGGAGTGACCAGTGCCACAAAAGCCAAAGCAAAGTTGGTAATGACTTGCCATGCGTGGGAAAAACGATTGCTGTCCGGATTGATGACCCACCAAGGCTTTTGCACCTGAAAAAAAAGCCAAGAAATAGAACAAAATACAGTACATATTACATATTGATAATGTCTGATTGGTGGTTTCAACCCATTTGAAAAATATTGGTCAAATTGGATCATTTCCCCAAATAGGGGTAAAAATAAAAAATATCTGAAACCACCACCTAGATGTAATGTCAAATTGTATCTCTTTGACTCAGACAAATGGCAAAAAAAATCACCATCACCCATTTCTACAACTCAAGTATCATCCCCTGGCATCTAACAATCCATATCTCACCAACTTGACCGAGGTGCAGCGAATTCAATGGTTTTGGCCCTTACAACCTGAGAAGTCAAGGGATGAGAAAAGTGGATGTATAGGCAATCCATGGAAGTCATGTTGACCCGATAAAACACTGAGATGATCCAATTCCTGGCCCAATTTATCCCTGCAAATCGGGATGTGTCATGAAATCTTGGCATCCGTGGCATTACTTCATGATTTACATACATGATTCCATGATACAGCAGTAATGCATGCATCCAGGTCACAGACAACTGCATCTTCTCTTTCCCTAAAAACTTGGATGCATCCACCAAAGACGCGACTGAGACTTGGCTTGGTCGAGTGGGCCGCAACAAGGAAGGCGCCACTGGAACCAAAGGATCCGCATCCTTGGTCATCTTGGACGATGCCAAGATGAGGTTTTCAGGCAGGTTTATTGAGCACCAAGTTGGCAACATGGTGTTGAGTGTTCATCAAGCTTCACTGGTGAAGCTGAAGACATGTTTCATCAGGCAACGCTGAGGCATACCAATTCCGAGACGTTGTATGTGAAAACATGCCAATGCCAATGCCTTTTATACATATTTAGTGAACTGCGGCGATCCAAAAAAATCATCATCACTTTTATGTGTTTGTCCACAGTTGAGGCACCTGTTCCAAGAAGGAAATCCGCCCGCCACGCTCTTGGCAATTCCGTTGAACCCGGTCCACCTCCACAATTTCCATGGAGGCACCACTGGAGGAGCGCGGGACTCGGCATGGAAGTTCTGTGGTGCTCTCCCTGGGTTTGGGCACCAGCTGTGAGTCCTGGATGATGCAATGCATCCGGCTAAAGATGCCAACGTTTGAGAAGTTCAGATTTCATGGATGTATCTACTGATCTGAAGACTAATCTTTAAATTTGCCAACTCGCCAAGAAGGGAAATATGTTCAAACATCAAACAATTTGAAGAAACATGGACGCGGCACAAACATGCACTAAATAACTATCCATCCCAGTGTCTAGCAGTTGCCGATTCTGGTACTCCAGCTCTCTCAGTTTCGTCGATTGTTGTTCCAATTCTGCACTAAGCTGAGACAGAAGCTCCCGCCAGCGTTCTTGCATGGCTGGCCACACCGCTTAAACACATATACAGGTGTGACAGGGAGGTAAGCGCGCTTGAGCCGCACAAAGCGCATAGAAGTGCAACAAGCGAGACCAAAGGAAAGGGAACAAAAACAAACAATCATGCCAAAAATGCAACCTTCTTTTCCCATTGGGTGGGTGAGAGAAGTTACATCTTTGCCATCCTTGTACCAATGATTGCGAGGATTCCCACCTCAGGGATCACAAGATTGTGGCCGTGGCGATGTGCTCAAGAACGGCACCAAAGGTGGAGGCCGCCTCGAGTCATGAAGTGATCCAGCAACTGAATTTGGTAGCCAACATGGTGATCAAACTCCAGGGGCGTTTTATGGCTTTGGTTCCTTCCCCAATGTTTCGAAAGTGTTAGTTACTTACATTCTACTTACATGACTTTACACTCTGACTAAATGCAAAGAAACAAGAGATCTAGGCTCCGCACGCCGACCGGGGGCGAACGGTGGGCAGTAGCGAGGCAGCTACTCGAGGATGCGGACGTGGATAGGTCAGTCTAGGCCTGGCACAAATGTCCCATGAGTCATTCTTGCGATGCCTTCCCCCACAGCTGCTACCGAATTCCTTGATTCCTTGGCTCCCACCGAAAGCTTTGAAACATGTCTGGATGTCGTTGCTCTTCCTGGAAGTTGCTGTGGACTGTTTGTGGTAGACCTGATGGCAGACTGTGCCAGGCAGTGATGGAAGACTGCCCCCATAGAATCGGCACATTGTCCACCCAACAACTAGGATGCCTTGGTTTTCCACCAGGCATGGCTTGTCTTCGCCTTGGCTCTGACATTTCAAAGAATGGTAGATGTAACTGATGTAACTTATTAACTTAGAGCTCCTTAGAGCTCCTCTGAAAGCCTGCAGTCTCAGAATGTATGGAATGTGGTTCAAGTTCAAGGCAACAAAAATTGGGGCAAGGACCATGGCAGCTCTTCCTCCTTTTCATTGGGGTCCAAAATGCCCCTGCACAGAATGCAGAAACTCAGGCCGACCGGCAGGAAACAACCAGTCGACGGTGGACTGCCTTAGCCCCACAGGCGTCGTTTGCCGCTCACCTGCCATGACACCGTTGAAAGTAGTGAAAAAGACAATCAGGGGACAGAAAGCAAACAAAAAATGGAATGGGTAGACCACCTCCCCTCTGCCCTGCCTTGTTTAGACTTCTCAGCAGACTCTGGCCTTTTCAAAAAGCCGAAAAAGGCTTGCTCGCACTTGTACGAAACAGCAGCGAGATGGTATCATGCCTGGATCTCTGATTTTCTGCCTGCAACTCTGCAACAGCTTCCGCCTTGGATCACAGGACATGGTGCACCAATATATACATTGGAAAAACAAAAAAAAGTAAGCAGAACAATGAAAAACTCCAGGACTTGTTGACTACTGTATTCTTCACCTTTACTTTACTTGTATACGACTGTGTCCTTGCCAACAGCTGATTAGATCCTCATCTCAAGCCCAGCTAGCGATGTTGATAAACATCGAATTTAGTCTCGAAAATTTCTTGACAAGTTGACTCACACCATGTCGACAGATGTTGGATTTTATGTTTAGATATGTTTAGTATGTAAACATAATATGTGAACTTGAAACCCGTGACTCTGACATGCCAGGCCACAAAGCTTCCACGCTTGGCTGGTGGATCTGTGTCTGAAGGTTGCCTCCGCAGTTGGTGGCTGGTGATTCTCTATGCTCGACTCAGTTACTCATCCGGGACTCAGCTTAGCTCCCCATCAATGCCTGGATGTTCGCACCAATTCGGTAGGCATCGCAGCTCTCTGAGGTGGAGGAGAGAGTGCCTTACTATCAACTGATAACCTGGATATGTGCTGCATAATTCTGATTCTCATCTTGTGCAAGTCTATGTGAAAATCACAGAAAATCCGATTCCCAAAATCTCACACATGTGTCCCAGGTCTACAGAAAGTGAGACCGGTTAAACCAACCTGGCTGCCCCTCATCAAGAAGTGGAATTGAACTTTTAGGAACTAATTGTCTACATTGGAACATCTATCAGAAACATCTCCCAATGTTTGTAAGATTTCTACCAATCTCAATGGCTTCCCCCCCTTCCCCTTCGCCCAGCTGCTGTAGGCGACTCTGTGCCGAAGCGTGAGATGCAGCGGGGCCGGCAGGGACTTCGAGAACTCGAACCTGACCTCACCGATGGAGGTCGAGAAGTTCCCTGAACACGAGAATGTGGGTGGCTCCTCACACAAAAACATCCAGAAACACTGCAAAAAACAGGAAAAGGTGGAGAAACTTTCTAAAAGGTCCAGATTTTAGATCTGAAAGAATCTGCAAAAAAAAAACTCCTGGGCACAATCTCTGACACGATGTTGGAAAGCTCTGCAAAATCATGATCTCGGGGTGTCACCTCAAAACAAAGGCTGCGAGTACTTCTTAGGATGTTGGCTAAACAATAACAACTGGCGAAAAAATGGATGGTTTCACCGCAAAGTGGCAGTCATCTCCCCAATTCAAAAATGCCCACTACTCCAAGCTAGAATGCTAAGTTGCAGGCGCTTGCAGACCGACAGGATTTGTCAGTTGGAGACGTCTGCATGCCTGCACGGCAATCTACAATCAAGGGATCACCTTTTGGTGACCCCCTGCTTTCAATGCTTTCAATCCAAGGTGATCTCATGACACTTGCATATCTCGCTACAAATTCACAGTTTCATTTTGTATTGACATGTTATGAGCAATGTAGTTGTCATATGATTGACACATAATTACTCACAATCCACAGACAATCTGAATTTGTAAAGTCTCACTCGAAAGTCATCCAAAAACATCGGGATGGGGTCACAACCATGTCACCAATTTCTTTTTTTTACTCCAAGCTGACCTGGAAGGTTTGACAACTCAGGAGGTCGAGCTGGGGAAACGGGAAGTCGTAGATTGTGGTGGAACAAAGGCCTCATTGGATCTGGTCAGATTCATCCAACTGAAGAAGAACTGCAGGTCCTCCGATCTAAAAATCTGATGTTGTGCAATCCACGTGGCTCATCCAGCATATCCCTGACAGGCGAATCAAGTTGGCAAAATATCTGATAAGGTTTTCATGATCTTCGCAATAAAAAGCACCCATGCAATGTTGGTTGCTGGGGTCAGTTGAGACCTTCAATGAAGGAACTCTTGGAATCATTTTGTTGTCGGATGAACCTATGAAAGCTTCATGAATGCCTCCAAATGACAACACTCAACAACATCTCAACAACCCAAACCTCAGATTCTGCGCATTTGTCTGCAGCAAATGCTGCACCATGCGAGATGCGGGCTCCGAGCGGCTCCGCGTAACGGCTTGGCTTCCCAGTGACGAGCTGCGGGCCTAGGACGGTAGTCGTGTCATACATTCGGATACACTGGGTATATGCCAGTCATTGCCAGTCTCAGTGGAAAGTATAAATTGTTCATAATATGGTCCAGAAAGGGCCCCCACTAAGAATGAACAGACTTGATCTTTGAGTGTGGATCTGAGATGCATCGATGCACCTGATTTTTACGACATGTATGGGCTTCCAAGCACCCCACAATCAGCGAAGAGGCAGACTGAGGCCTCTTTTCGACGCAAGCAGCCTGGAGCCGTAGCACTTGTAGCAAGTAAAGCTGTCTCAAATGAAGTGCTAATACCAATCTTGTCAATCTGATATGAGTTATCACGAGTTCTGCATAATTTTCCACATCGACATGCGTATAATATACTGCATTCTATACCTCATATCAATCGTATGTGTCAACACTCCATTTAATAAGAATTGAACTTGACTCGCTAAGTGAATCATTGGCAAAAACTGAGAATGGTACCCAGGATTGAGCATGCTGTACCCTCGGTGATGCGCCAATCCAAATAACATTTCAGGACATTTCACCGTTGAGTGGATGGTTTCAAGCCATCTAAACAAAAATATGTGTTTGAAGTTAAGACAATTCCTTTTCCCAGATTGATTGAGTCTCAATTGAATGTGTCATTTTTAATGTCCTTTCACAACAACAAGCTCATCAACTTGCAATGACATGAACATGGAAGCCCATTCCCGTTGTACTGGCCATGCGCACGATGGAGAATCACCATCTCGGTCTTGTCGACGCACAGCATCCTGGCGCTCCAAGGTGCTCCATTGAGTATCACAAGTCTGTTCCATTCCAGTTGTACAATTTCAGTACAGTAAGTATTTCTAATTCCGGTCCATTAATTCTGTTGATGTTCCTTTAGATGTATTTGCACTCTTCCTTGTGAAATAAGTTGGTGCCATCTTTTTTGACTTTTAGGGGCTTGGTGCAAATGAGTTCCAACGCGTCGACCCTGGGAGAAGATCCTCATAGAGGCGGTTGTGGACAGTTCTCCCGCACATATCCTTGATCATGGCAACCTTCCATTTGGACAAGGATAGGATGAAATTCATGAGAAGTGGAAGGGCTGGAAGGGCTGGAAGGAGGTAAAATGCAATCCATCCTCTATCACACCTATAGTGTGCCTAGCAAATGATCAAGAGCAGAAGCCGATGACATTTACCCTGCAAGTATCAAATTTCAAACGGGACTGGGACCTGAACACAGAGATTCAAAAGAAGTCCCTTGACGTCGCCCCTGGTGCCATCCCCCGCACCTCATGCTCCAGAGTGGCATCATTCCGCTTCCCTGGTTGCTCCAGCCTTAGGGATATGCTACTGCGCTAGGTGGAAGCAGATGTAGCCAAAGGAAAATATAATTGCAACTGTTGGGTTGCAGATTGAGTTGCTACTGGCACACCAAGCAATTATAAGAGTAAACAATGGCCAAAAGATGTTTAAAAAAAACAACTTTCCCCAGCCCTCCATTTTAAAATGCACCAGTGCGACCTTCATGACTTCAACATACTCAATTAGGCTCTTTGGCTCTTTTGGCCTTTTGCTTTGAGCATGAGCCAAGCCTCCGAGTTCTACTATAATTCTGGGGATGCGCTTTGGCATCCTCCAACCTATGGCCCTATGGTGCTTTCCGTGGGTCCCCTGAAACGCTACGACGTCGCAGGGGCAGACGCTCCATCGCAGGAGTGACCCGACCCTTGGAGTCTTTGGACTCTCGGCAGCTCACAGGCTGGCCGTTTTTTGCATCTCTCTTGGCAGACGACAACCTTTCCAATTTAGATGGACGCCTTGCCTGCAATAATGTTGGATGAAGAACTTCCATATTTGGATAGGATTCAGGGGGTAAATTAGGCCAGTTTCTAGTTCCCATGCTTCCTGCCTTCTCTGCAATCCCTTCATCTCGTACTTCTGGCCGAGGTATAGCCCTGGCACCTGCTATCCTCAACTCTGCTTTGTTGAGGCCCTTTCCAACCTTCACGTCCCTCACGTCCTTCACCTCCAAATCGCGACCTTCAGCGGCAGCCTTGGGCGTTGCAGCTCGGCTCCGTGCACGGCCATCTCGACTGGCCGGCCGAGCTCGGGCTGCACCTCGACCGCGACCATCTCGTCCATCTCGGCCATCTGCCCAGCAACAACCACTGCGCCAGCAGGGACGCTCACGCGCCGCCACATCTTCGGGATGTATACCAACTCCTTGTGGCACCACATCTCGAACTGCAGTGGTCCGACCAGTTCGTGGACGAATGGTGGAACCAAGGAGGCTTTGCAAAGAACTATGTCGCACACTGTTGGCCAAGCGACTGTGGCAGTTGTGGCCTAACAAATCTAAGATGCTGATGCAGGATGCCTCGCCAATCTGTGCCCAAGTTCCTTGATCATATTGGACAGGCTCCTGGCTGTGGCACAGGATGATTGCCAAGAATTTTCTTCTGCCATGCGATGAGTAAAAGTTTAAGGCCTGCTACTGACATGCGCTCAACAGATCTAGAATCTAGAATTGCAGCATTCTCTATCTGCATGAATATGAACACTGAGGCCAAACAAAATAACTCGACTGCATAGCAAAATATGGAACATCTAGACAAGGTGTGAGGCAGCTGGGTCCTCTCCAAAGACTTGTGTAGCAGGAGAATCTGCTCCACTCAAACCCTTTGGAGGCACAATGGGTCGTGACATTCTGCCCTTGTTGTAATTGCACTCCAAGGTGTATGCATTGCAAAGCTTGCAGTCGCGATGTATCGCAACTCTGCCGGAGCCATGTTTTCCAACACCCTCCCGAAACTCTTTCTCAAAATCATCACCAAATTCACACTGCTCCAAGTCAAAGTGAGGTGAATTCACCTGGAAAACACGGGCGTATCCAGAATTCCACCCTTGACCAGGGCCTGCCATTCTGTTGGCATAAAGAAAACAACCACGTTTGGAGGCGTGACCATGTAAGTCCAGGTAGAAAAGTAATCGGCTCTGCTTTGACCATAGGGATAAGCACCTTTTCACGGCCCAAACTGCTTCATGACTTTGCACATTCGGCTTGTCATAGTGTCGATTCAGATTCAGTCCAATGGTGTTGGTTCTGTAATGGCCACATGCAACTCCATCCGGATTGAGCATGGGCACAATCTTGAATTGGAAACGTTCCCTTAAGTTGCATGCCCGGCGATCATCTGACAGCAAGAAACGCAGAATTCCCAATAAAACAAATTGTGATGGAGTTTCACCTGGATGTACCCGTGCAGAGATGAAAATGATTGGTCGATTTTCGAACTTGAGCATATTGCTATTGGAAGGGAGCATTGCACATGGCAAGTCTTGAGGAAGAACATCTGGTTCTTCCTGAGTCTTCGGAATGGCAGTAATGGTCAAGAGATCAACCCTTCGGCGTTGTAAAGACCGGTGTAGCAACTGTCGCCGGAAGAAGAGCTCAGTACCAGCTCGTGGAAACCAATAGTCATTGATGGACCTGGACAAATTTCGTAATGGACGATGGGGATCCGGCCAAGAATAGTTGCTATCAGCAAAGGCTTCTTCCAACTCCTGAGAGTTCATGATCAGTTTGACTAAAGAGATGACGCTGAGTTTGATTCCAGTGCAACCATGACTCTTGGATACTAAATAAACTAGGCACCAAGCATCGCCAACTGCAAACCCTTCTACTTAATTTGATCTCTGGTTTATCTGCACAAAAGTCGAATTGACATTCAAGAAAAACACAAAAATACAAGTCTTTTTAGCCAAAAAACCTCCAGAAGCCCTTGGCAATCAAGGTAGCTAAAAGGCGCACAAAAAGCATAGTAGGTGGTGCCTGATCCCCTGGAAGCGTCATGCCTCCAGCGAATGCCAAAATTCTCTGCCTCTCGGATGATGGAAAAATCCAACTGAGGGCTATCAGCGACTCGTCTCCACGCATCTCCTGGTTTCTTACACCAGGGTCGATAACCATCACTATACAACTTGGTGTGATTATTCATGTTCCGCACTGTCAGAAACATCGAGACCTTTGAGATCTTGGAAGTTTCTTGTGGCAATGGATCTGGTTCCCCTGGTTCCTGTATGGTCACGTTGGCCTCTGAAAGCATCCCATCTTGGTCATCCTTCTCACCTGCACTGTCACTGACACTTTCCTGATCTGGACTTTGAACTGGGGAGCCAATCTCTGGAACTTCTTCCTTCAGATCTTCAACCGTTTCCATCCTTTCTGCTGGAGAATCCAAAGCTATCTCTTCACCTTGTGCCTGTGCCAATTCAATAGGCTCTGCCACAGATAGACCAAAGAAAAACCAGCTCTTATAGCCATTCTCGTGGGCACTTCCATGGCAATCAGGGGCAACGTCAATGATGTACTCCAAGCCTTCACAATCTTCTGAGTTTGACAGTTCAATACGACCCATGTTGCCACTGTCAAAGTCTGATGTGAAAACCATTGGTCCAATAACAACCCGCTGCTGATGCTTCAAGCGTTTGAAGGGAATCCTGGAATCTTCGCTGGCACCCAGCATGCATGGCGAAAGATAGCGAAAGGGAATGGGAGAAATCCTGATTACGCAGGAGATTGAAGCCAGCCCACAAAAGACTGCGACTGGAACTTCCTGTCTTCGGTCTCACAGCCTAAATGTAACTTTCCTGATGTCAGAAGAAATCAACAATCCTTGGGCAAATTGGATGGACTTGCTGTATGCATTTTTTCGACTATGCGCCGTGATTCATGCATAGACGCTTTCGATATGACAATGATTTATATCCTCATATTGTTCTTGCCCATGCACTGCTGGAAGCCAAAAAGAAATGCCAGAGAAAATGCGCATGACAACATCAACAACATCCTTGCGGCTATTGCACGCTCAAAAAAAGACAGTGGGCCAAGTCGCTTCTCCTGGATTGCTTCTACAGTGTTCCGCAAAACCTCATTCGCAGTGGTGAGCGCCTGGGCCACAGTGCCACTCACCGTGGAAAGTAAAGATTGATAAGGGACCAAGATTGCTTAGATTACTTGACTTCTACTTGACTTTTGAGTGGCTCCGTGGTACACCCAAATCCTTTGTTCATTCGCAAAGCTGAACAGATTGAAGACTGAATTCATCAAATTCAATTGACTACCAAGACATTTCCGGCCTCGCATTCATGCTTGGTTCTCTTCAAGTCTGCCCGCAGCTGCGCAACCTGTCAGCTGAGATGTCAAATGTACAGCTGTACAGCTCGGCCGGTTGAAAAACAAACTAATGTTCAAATTCATTCAAATATCCTTTCGCTATTGTGATATATATATATATATTAAACAAATCACCAAGTCTCACACATCTTTCAACATAGCAACTTCCCCACCTTGCTTGGATGGAGCTGACTGGCAGCTACATCCCTTACCTCATCTTCAAGCCTGGCAATCATCGCATCTCGTTCCTCAATTTGCCCTTGGAGCTGCGCCTTAGGTAAAGGACATTTTTTTCGGGATGATCCTCATAACTGTGACATATTTCATATATAAACCAAATGGAAAATAATCGATTATGATTATATAGTTTTGTATATAATCTTAGTAGGAAATAATATAGAGTATTGGATTTTACCTGATCTATGGACAATAGATAAATGAAATGCTCATGTCGAACTCATGCAACTGACTGTCAAGTTCCCCACCTTTTCTTCATCTTTCCTGTTTATCTCCTTAGCTGAGCATTCTCAAGCCATACCCAGGCTAGATTTTCGAGTGAAATCAGCGATGGAAGAGAACAGAGCTGGCATTGACTTAACATTCTGAATATGCCTGGGCTTTTGGCCACTTGAAGCATCTGCGAACGCGTTGTGATCCCCTCACACTCACCTGGTGTAGCATGATGCGAACTCGAAATCCCTCACCCCAAATTTCCATTCACAAACCTGCTGATCTTCATGTTTCCTGATTCTTTGCTGGTCTCATGGTTTCAGGAATGGAAAAACCAAGGCACATTTTAAGATCTCATACTCCTCCCGTAGCGACATGTAAGCTGGCGCCTCGCGGGGTAATGATGTTCACTCCAAGGCATCTCAACGATATCATGGAACTCTTGGAAAACAGGGAGAGTAATGAAGAAAGCAATATTATTGTAATCATTCTGCATCATCATAAGTATCTCATACCAGTAGAGCCGCACGAGGCGGTGGCGGAAGTTTCAAGAATAGGAAACGTATAGGAGAGATTGGTTGTTGTGAATCACGGATGACAAAGCGAAAACACAAATGGATCTGACTAACTGCCGACCTGTCTAACTAATTAACGGACTAACTGGCTAGTTAGTTAGCTAGTTAGTTAGTTAGCTAGCTAGCTAGTTAGTTAGTTTGTTGGTTAGCTGGCTAATGAGTTAGTTAGTTAGCTAGTTAGTTAGTTAGTTAGTTTGTTAGTTAGCTAGCTAGCTAGCTAGTTAGTTCGTGTGAGTGAGTTAGTTAGTTAGTTAGCTGACTAAATTTGTTAGTTAGTAAATTAGTTAGTTAGCTGGCTAATGAGTTAGTTAGCTAGCTAGCTAGTTAGTTAGTTAGTTAGTTAGTTGGTCAGATGGTTAGTTAGTTAGTTAGTTAGTTAGTTAGTTAGTTAGTTAGTTAGTTACTTAGTTAGTTAGTTAGATGGCTAATGAGTGAGTTTGTTAGTTAGTTAGTTACTTAGTGAGTTAGTCAGTTAGAAACCTCGCAAAATGCTGCAAAACGCAGGTGTTTTGTACATTTTGCCTTGCAAATGTGCTTCGCGCCACAGCGGCGTGCCATTTTTGTAGAGCGGAACGTCAAAAAGTGGCCCGAGCATGTGGTGCTTTGCACATTTTGACTTACAAATATGCTTCGCGCCACAGCCGCGTGCCATTTTTGAACATCGGAACGTCCAAAATGGCTCCGACACCGTCAGCTTTTTTAGCATTTTCACTTGCAAATGTGCTTCGCGCCACAGCCGCGTGCCATTTTTGAACATTGAAACTTCCAAAAGTGGTCCGCGATTGTGGTGTTTTGTGCATTTTGACTTGAAAACGTGCTTCGCGCCACAGCCGCGCGCCATTTTTGAACATCGGAACTTCCAAAATGGGTCCGAGATTGTGGTGTTTTGTGCATTTTGACTTGCAAATGTGCTTTTCGCCACAGCGGCGTGCCATTTTTCGCCTGTCTGCGGAACAGCTACCTCCGCACCCGCTGTTTTAGCGAGCCTACTTTTCGAACAGCAGGAACCACGAATCATTGAAAAAACACAGCGATTCGCGACGTCCCTAACATTTTTCGCGCATGTACCTTCTTTCTAGTCACTCTACACGCGTGTTGATCTTCTTTCTGCTGACTTGACATCTCTACTCTGCTCGACACCTCTACTCTGCTTTTCAACTCTGCATATTGTCGGAAGTTAGACTTCTAACCTTCCTTCGACTACCATAGGCCATTTTTGCCAAGCCGCCCGATGGATGTGATCCAAGAAGTTGGACTGAAACTGCAGCATGTCGCTCTCCAATTCGCCAAGTCGTTGTTGGAGGGCTGCGTTCTGTTCCTCCAAAGTGACCTCCAACAAGACAGACACAAACTTATACAAACCTCTGGCCATGATAACACATAATATGTCCATACACATATAAAAGTAAATATGCAATCATAACTATCATAGTCCGTAAGGTTAATTATTGACATAAATAGTGATTGATATGTGATTAATATATTATATGCATGTATACATATATGCAAACCAGACATAAGGCCGACCCTATTAGAGGATTCCCTTGTTCCTCCCCAAGAATCCACAAGTCGTAATGTTCAGATTCGACTGCCTTCCATTGCTCCAACCTGGGTTTTTCCAGCACGTCTTGAGATGATTTCCCCTCAGTCGACTCTGAAACCAAGCCCTGTGCTTTCCATTCTTCACGGACAGGTCTGACATTTCCTTCTCCATGTTTTTGATGCGGCTGACCTGCAGACAATAATCTGCAAAGCACTTTGTAGTACAGACCTGCTGCTTGTAATCATGAAACCATATGAAACCTATTCCATGGTTAGAGGGTCTAAAGATCTGTGAAACCACAAGCCAGGATAAAGACACATCGATTGAACTGGGAGCAAGGCCAGTGATTTGTGTGTCTTCTCTGCATCTGAGAGGTCCCTGGGCTTGTCATTGGTAAAACCGAGATTTAGAGATGCCAGTGAGCAAACAGGCCCTACTCCATATTCGCCAAATATCTTGCAAATCTTGATGTGACCAAACTTCATTAAAGATATATCAACTGGGTGAGTCTTCCTGGCAACTTCAAGGGCACAGACCGTTGGAGACTCTCTATGGTCTGCATCAACTGCTCCTGCATCCAGGGATCTCGAAGTTCCTGTGCCAAGCTCGGTACTGTTGCCAGCGAAGGGAGGGGACGTGTAAAAGAAACATGCAACATATTGATACATAGATAGTATGTTCTATGCACAATCATTTGCCGTAGTATGTGTCTATATAAATGTTTGTTCTTAACGATCTTGATGTGATGTGTTACTGCCTATTGTTGGCGTCTATGCTTAGCAGTTTGGCACCATGTGTTGCCAACGAACTGCACAACAAAAAATGCGGTGTGCCTTGCTGACATGCGACACCAACTTGGGCAGAAAGGGATAGAAGAACTCCTGAAAGTGACATTGGAGAATAATGACAGCCATGAAACCTCAACTCCATGTCAAGCCTTTATGTTGGATATTCCACCGTCTGCTTTGTGTGCAAATTGCAGGACTTTTTTCCTGGCACAGAGTTGCCAGAGTTGGAGAATGCAAAGGGCAATTCGAGGATAACTTGAATTAAGGCGGGAGCACCTGTCTTTTTGAAGCGCAGAACGCTCCTTCTTTTGCAAAGCCTCTGCTTCCTCCCAACTCCAACAAAAAAAAACAAAAAAGCAGCAATTATACTGTAGATTAGAGCATTGTATATCATCGCTATAAATCCCGCCTTCAGTTTCGAAACTTGCTGGGTCAGTTCCTGAAATGAGCTGGATTAAACTTTCTGGAACGAGCAGCAGCTCAAAACATGGCGATTCATCTCCCACCTCCACTTTGAACTGGGAGGATTCCAACTTGGCCTCACCATGGCAGTTCGAGGTATGTCGTGATCCAAGTTCACTTTTGCGACTGGAGGGGGGAAAATTACCTCTACCGCTCCGGTGTAACTCTATCGTAGGGGCAGGCAAAGTTGATGGCATCCAACTCAGATGGGAGGATAGCCTGCGCTTCCACCAGTTCACGCTGAATATTATCGCGAAGCTTGTCCTGCGCAGTCAAAATGGTCCAAAATGTTCAAAGCTTCAAAGAATTCTCAGTGCAGTTTTAGTGAGGCTCGAGCACTTGGCTGATGAAGTCCTTCTCATCCATAGTCTTCAGCAGCTTCTTCTTGGCCCTGAAATTTACATGGTGTTCACATAGCATCATCAGATGGTCTCTCAACAAATCAATGCTCCAAGGTCCATCCAAAGAGGCTAATCTAAGCAAGCAGCTCTTCAGCAGTCTCTGCATTTGCCTCAAATCTGCATCTCGGCATCCTTCAACTTCCCACCGACCCTGAGATCTTTTTCTTGACTCACCTGGATGGTCTCGGTGAGACGGCGAATGTCCAGATCTCTTGCAGCCATCTCGGCAAGCACCTGGGAGATACAGATTCACATCACAGAAATCACTGGCCTCGAGGTCATTGGCCTCCTCCATGCGTCGCTCATGTTCCTCTACTGCGGTACCCTGGCAATGACAACTCACTGGTTTCACATGGTGAGTCTAACCCCCAAAGTGCTACAGTAGGGTAAGAGAATCTAGTGAAGATGATGGAAAATGTGACCACATTGACATCACAGTTGCCATCGTGATCCCGCCCCGGCCTTCAAATAAGATTCCATCCGCTTGCACAAGGCACGGAGTTCCGCCAAGTTTGTGGCCTCTTTCTGGGTCTTGAAGCACTGCAGCTTTTCAGCAATCCTGGACCAAGGTGTTTTTGTTGCTTTTGTTGGACAGGGCCTTGGCCGAAATGCATCCAAGTCACACTTTGCATATGATGACCTGGAGGCCCTGACAATGGTAACCAGTACAGCAGTGCCAGGCAAGCTTCATAAATGCCCTCATTAAAACTTATACAACTTGGACTTCAGCTGCCTTGTCGAGATGCTCCACCGCATCCCACACGTAGTTATGTACCTCCCAGTGAAAGTGCCCAACATCATTGACTCAACACACCTACTGTCTACGGAGATGATTGAAAGCCCAAAAGCTGGGAAGATCCTGGAAGACTTGGATCTGATCTGTTGAAGTTTCTGGAGTACCAAGAAAAGAAGTACAATCTGTATCAACTGAGCTCTACACTTCACCAAATTCTGGACCAACCTCAAAACAATTCAACAAAAGTGCGTCCACTTCGTGAAAACTGAGGTTGACAAACCCCTTTCCGCCTCGGCTGATTCAGCTGCAAGAGCCTGAGCTGCATTGGCAATCTGGAGTCCGATGTGGCACCACACCATTGGGACGGTCAAGGTGATTTTGAAGGAAAGAAGGTTTGAAGATTTCTTTGATGTTACCTTGGTACCAAAAAATACGTGTAATTAATTGCATCCAAATCATGATGAATATTCTGCATCATTCCTGAAATGATGTTGGATTCTGTTTGATTTGCAATTGAAGCTTGGCCTCAGGATCTTAAGATTTTGGATGCGAGTCGCCTGGCTACGCTTGAAGGCCAGCGCTGCACTCGCCGCATTGACAACCGTCATCGATTTCCGTGCCTGTGGCTTTTCAAAGGATTCATGAAATTCACGGCAACACACAATACAAAGCACTGCGAATCAAATGGCCTTTCTGGAGATTGACCTAAGACAAGGAATGCCAGCATGTGCCCACTCATCAAGGGAACCAATTTCTGATGTAATTGGCAACTCATTGACTTTTATGTCATACAAGCCCCCTGACAATCGACACCCTGTTGCTGTGCAACTTCTTTTCTTCAGGACAAGTGATGCCTTTGCTACTGTAACATATAATGTGATCATATATTAATATATGAGTACGCAAATGTGTACATACTGTATACGTACGGAAGTAGGTGGCTACGCAAACGTGCAACTCCCTGTGCCCTGGTTGTGATGGTGTGTGTATGGTTGTCTTGGCACCGCCGCCATCACAATGTGGGGGAGGCTTGAACATGGTGACACGTTCTCCAAGGGGCCGTGCGTTTCAAGACATTGTCATCCAGAGTTTGGAATGCAAACTGGCAGAAACTGTGGGTTTTTTCATTTCTTTTAGACTTGTTCGAATTGGACGCTAAACTTCTGGGTCATCGAAAAGTGTCAGTTTTGTGCGTTTCGCAGCAGCGGCAAGCATTTTTTGGACATCACTTTTTCGGGGCAAAAGTTTCGAAGGCTATCTGTGCAACTTTTTACAGGTTTGATCCAAACTTGTGAACAAATCAATGTCACAAGATCGGCTCCATTGCCATCGATGCACATACTGCATCAAACATGAATGCAAGAACATGTGTGCATGGGATGCAAGAACATGTGTGCATGTTCTAAGAACGTGAACACCCCCCCCCCACCCCATGATTGGCGAACATGTGTGAAGTATACGTGAAGTATGTACCGAAGCAGTCCTTTCCGTAGCACTTTAACATGGTCCCAGAAATTGGCATACGCGCACGGCCTCTTATGGCACGTGACACCTTGAACATGGCATATGACCAACCTATGCATGAGGTACATGAAGGAGAAAAAGGACTGGAGAGTCGCTGAGATCCCCTCTGCGTAGATGGAGTTCTTCTTGGTTCCAAAGTCTCTTGGTTCTCGTCGTCATCATCAACGGGGGCCTGACTGACCATAGCTAGCCACAACGATTTTGAATCTCTCTCTCTCCGACGCCTTTTCTTGGATGTGGATCTCTTCATCCTTTTCGGAAAAGGAAGCCCTGAGTTCAACAAATCTGGGGATTCTGAACGAAACGGGAAGGGAAGGATCACTGTGAATAGCAAAGAAATTCACAATGTAAGACCCACCTCCGGCTCTCGAGACCGCCGGCACCTGAAAATGAAAGCAAACACAAAAACATACCCAACAAGTCACAGTGTGGTAGCAGAATGAAAACGGGCTCAACATTGCAGATGGGAAGGTCAGACTGTCAAGCTGCATGTGTTAATTTCAAGGTGTAGCATTGTGCCATGCCTGATGTATGTAAGAGTCGCAGTGAACACAAGTGTTGCTAAGGTTCCAACTCGGTTTGTCCGGTCTCTTCAAAGCAGTATTTGATAGCCGCCTTCCACAAGCAAGCTGACACCATGCATTTGCACGTCACATGGCTGGCAACATCTCAAAATTGGCCTTTCTCGAAGGCTTGAAGAGAGATCCCCGCCACTGTTCACTTTAAAACTGCCTCCAGGGCAAGCTGAACATCTACATTTTGTTTCATCAATATGAAGTATCATGAATAAGAGCAATGTTGTGCTTTACACTGTACACATCACATACAACATATGAAGAAATTAACAAGAAGCGCCAAAATAAAAACGCTAAATGCTAAAGAATAAAAACTGTCAAAACAACGAAATGAAATAACATAACATAGATTAATCACCAATTGAGAAGTGAGTGAGAGACACCATGATTCATGATTGCATATACACCAAAAACATAATAGATCATAGTACTTGGTGGATCAACAACTACATACGCAATATCAACAGCAAATCAACGCGGAACATAGACAAGATTAAAGGAGTAATAATGCATATACATTCCGTCTATATCTACGCATTCGAATTGCGAGAGCAATGATACATGATAACAATATCTAGCATAATACATGTCAAGTCGAAACTTAAGAATCATAGCTAACGATTTTTGTCACTAAGTGGCGCATGTTACATGAGGCATCATTGCAAATGAGACATGTATATATATATATATATACTTGGTTCGAGGGTTCAGGTTCCATGATAATAGATGTCCGGGCAGTAGTGTAAGCATGAACCCCAAAAAATAATGTTAATCATCGGCAATCACCGATCAAAATGATAAATCAAACAGACGTAATAGTCCATATATTTCGTATATTTGACCGATAAAGGACCCAAAAGTCAAATCATCTCCGCATCCTGCATCCTTGATCCTTCATCCGTCATCCTTCATCCTTCGTGCTTCATTTGTTCCTGATTCGTATTCCATCTTTAGTCCTGCATGTTCCCTCTTCCATCTTCCATTTTTGTGTATGTTCCACCTTTCGTTTTTCATCTTTCCCCTTCCATCTTTCAATTTCCATCTTCCATGAAACTTGCTCAAACCAAATGACAAGCAAACAGCAAGCAGTAAACATGTTCCTTGTATTGTTTCATACCTGGGATGATTTTCTGATTGATTATCAAGCATATAAGGTGAAAGGGAAGTCCAGGCACAAGAACATGGTGAAAAGTGAAAGCTGAAAGAGTGAGACGAAAGACTGAGATGAAAAATGATAATGGAGAATGAAACGTACAAAATACAAGTTAAAAAAATAAAATTATACATATAAAAAATTGAAGATGGACTCCACTCTTTTTTTAATGTTGTTTGTTTGATTTATTGTGTTCTTTCGTTTTTTCCTGTGTTTTTCCTGCTTTCTTTTTTCAGACGTTGCCTTGATTTTGTATTGCTGCCTCAAAGACCTTTATATGATGTATAATGCGGACCTTGCTCTGGCACCCCTGTTTCTAGCCCATCCCACATGCACCTCGGCGCGACATAACTGACACTGCCGATGTAATGGACTGTGATTTCGCTGGTGTTTCCGATCCTTGGAGGATTGCCGACGTCTGGGACGACCAAAATAACCACAAAAATATACGACTAGTTGGTGGTTGCAAGCCGTTTGAAAAACATTAGTCAAATTGGATCATTTCCCCAGGGGTGAAAATTCCATAGACAAAATATTTGCAAACATGAAATACACCACCTTTTTTTTTTGCACAAGATCCCCCACCGTCGGCTCCACGCGCATTTGCTGACCGCAGGCGGGAACGCACCGCACCAAGTTCCTAGAAGCAACGGGCGTGGCAGTCACTGAGAATACCACTGCCAACTGCGGTTGTAAGCGTCCTGAAGGTATTGCGTTGTCGAAGTCAATTGCCTTTTCTGCATTTGGTCCACCTCGCCGGTGTCGACATCGCCGATAAAATGAAATGAATTGAAATGGCATGATGTATTAAAATGTAGTGTTCTCTTTTAAAATACAAATGCTACATTTGAAGCTGCCATGTGGTCCAGCAAAAATACATGGACAACACACTGTAGTTGAAAAATACAAATAAAATCACGTCGTACAGTGGGGGCCATTCCATTGCTAGCGCAGCTCCCAACTGCGATGCAAGGCAATGTCTGTCAAACAAACCCTGCTGGGATGCATGAGTTTTTTTCTCGCTCCTTTTTTTCTCCCAGACCCCTGTGCATTTTTTCAGTGAAAACTCTTGTGTCAGGGGCCCTTTTTGTCGCCTTGGGCGAAGCCCCAAGTTTAGGAAAAATCCCCAGCTGCCATCGTTGAGCATCCCGATAGGCACAGGTTCTTTAATCAGCTTTGCAGCATTTTGATAATGTGTTATGGCATCACCATGCGTTACCTGCATCAAGATCAACTGTGCCTCAACCAGTCCTTCAAACCGTGAAGCTGGCAACTCACTTCTGCTTCTCTTCGTTGGATCCATTTGCATGGTATTTCTTTGTGATGCAAAAGGTGTAAATCTCCAGTTTTCTTTTCAATTGCTCCTGGACAGAGGTCAACCACCACAGCAGCCAAAGACCAAAGACCAGAAGGTTGGCCCTCAGCAATGTCTTGACCAGTTGTGGTGCAACATATCCCAACGCCACCAGGGTTGCATAGGGCGCCAGCCATTTCTGCAGCACTGGGAAGGGCATCCTCGCCATAGAGAAGAGAATCATTTGCGCGGAGAAATAGAACAGTAGCAGCAGAGTGAACAAACTGATTTCCCTCATGGCCAAACGCACCATGTTTCTGCTCCAACATGCCATCAGCAGATTCTGCAGCAGCACAGGTATCAGATCCTTGCCCACAATAAGGCACCCGTGTAAACCCTTCTCTGTAAACCCTTTTGCAAGATTCTTCACAATGCAGATGCACATGAGGACACCCATAAAACAAATCCAGCCCTGGAGGAAGTATGTGCGTACATCAGACAAACCGAGGACAGGCAAATTCAGCGGAGAGGCCAGCAGGGACGAAATCACCTCAGGCCCCAGGGCTGCAGCACCCAGTGTTTGAGCCATCAAGAAATACTGCGTCTCCGTCACGCCAATAGGACCATAGGCTGTTGGAAGGGTACCCGTGTAGTACTCCTCCCACTGGGCCATAAAGAAGCCGGACGATACCACTGACATGCTGTAGAGTCCCAAGAAGGTTGGACCAAAGTGGACGACCGCAGCTGCAGCACCAGTCTGCGCAATGCACGCTAGGCAATCGCAGCCGTGATCAAAGAGTTGTCCCAGAGGAGAGCTACTGCCCGTGCGACGTGCCTGCTTGCCATCCATGGCATCCAGGGTTTGATAGAAGAATAAAGTGCTGGTGGTACACACCATCAACCACCGAGGCGGAGGCGTTTCGAAACTTGGTGACACCCAACAGGACAAAGCATAGGTCACCACGAGGGGACAAAATCCCACCAGAGTCACCAAGTTCGGCGCGAGCCAGCGTGGCAAAGCCTCGGCCAGTTGGACCCAGTAGGGATTCAAGAAATTGTCCAAAGGGGTGTATTTTCCAGCTTTGTACTGATGGCTCTTGATGTGATCAAGTCCCTCTTCAGTCAGCACTTCCAACATATTCACCATGGCGCCAAGATTTGAAAGAATTCCTCGTCAAACAGCAGAACCTGGGTTGATATCCATGATTCATCTCAAATGGTGAGTCTCTTACAAAAAGGAAAGACTTGTCAGTACATAATTTTTTTAACTTATATAACCACAAAGGTGCTTCTTGGATACTGCTCGAGTTAAGGATTTGGAAGTTTCAACCTTCACTGGGCGGTTTTTTGCCAGCTTCGCAATGGCATGGATGTCACAAATGAGCTACATGGGATATCATGAAACCTTGAAAGAGTGGTACATGTATCAAACACGATGTCGATTCAAAATTGAAGTTTGTCTGGAAACTGCATGGACACAAGCAATACCCCGCCAGTTTTGGATGGATAAAATCAAAGCAGCCTTAACGTTCGTATCAATGTTTGCGACATCGTAATGTACAGCGGAAAGCTTGGTGGTCATCCGCCGGTGAAACACATTGCTGCCAGTGTGCTACTCTCTGATAAAGTTGACCGGGGCCGGGTTCTCCAAAGTCGAAGGCAGCCACTTTGTGACACTTTGTCACGTTATGCATTCATCAACATCAATGTTGACATCTTTTTTTTTGCTAAATTCGCCGATCTAAAACGCAACATACAACGGAAGTTACAGGTTGCATTTTGCAACATTGCGGTTGGTAAAGATCCACTCACATGAACACGGCGGGTGTTCAAATGGATTGCCAGTTCTGTCACACACAACTAATGCAAACAGGACTGACATTTGTCGACTTTTCCTTTTAACAAACACTGCCTTTGGATCAAGAATTCATCCGTCCCTTCATGGCAATGCTGACAACGGAAATGGGGTCGTCGCACCGTTTCCGCTACAACATCCATTAGTGGGTGCATCATCGAATTTAAAATGATCAAGAAGCCTAATGTTCGCGCGTGTTGTTCTTGCTGAATGTTTGGTGGGCGAATATGCTTTGTGATGGACGACGACAACTCTTGACTGTTTCCCATCGCTGTTCGTGAAAAACAGCCCCTACGGCAACTAGAGGGTATGGATTTCAAATATCATCAAATGCCATCAATGCGAAATCCTCCCCTATGACATAATTTTTGCGATGAAAACATACGTATACAGTATACGTACGGGCGGCGTAAAATTCCAGTGCACAGCCGCGTTCTACATTACTCACTCGCCTTGACAATTTCTTGACTTTTCGCTGGTTTTCGCGATCCGATTTGTTTCACATTCGCGGGGAAAAAATGTTGGCGCCTGTTTTCGCTGCCTTTTCCGGTAATCGAAGACGTAGTCTCTGCAGCGGTTGTCGCAAATTTGTCGCACGTGCGGTCAAGCTTTCGCATGCGGGTAACAAAAATCAACAATTTTAAGGGACCATGGGATCAGGGAATTGCATGTAGACAACATTTTGAATTTTGTTTGTGCATTTTCTATCTAAAAAACACATGATTCCATCATGTTTCCTCATTAAACAATTTTGTATTAAATATTTTTTTATTTTCAAAGACATTGAACGCAAAGCGTCGTTTTAGAGAGGTTACCAAAATCAAATAAAATATCGTCAGGGACTTTGATTGAAGGCAAGGCTTAGGACGTTCATTGAAAACAATGTTTCCTTTTTTGGGAGTCGGAGTTTGTTTTGCATGCCTCAGAGGAACGTGGCCGTCCACCAACACGTTGCGTGGGGTGACAGTTTGACAATAACTTCTTCAGAATTTTTCTACAATGATAATTGGTGGCAAACGAAGTTTCCTCGTGGCTCACCTTTGGAAAATTTCCAGCACAAAATTTGCCGAACCCACTTTGGTTTGTAAAATTTTGTCACCCCGTGTCTTTTTCAGGACCGTAATCTCTGACTCGGACGGGCGAAAGTGAAAGTGAATGAAGGCGAAAGGTCTCGTTTTCAATAACAAATTTCGCAGATTCCGCGACGTTCATGGAACGCTCATGGAACGCAGGATGCGGCGGTTTTTTTTCATACCCGTGGTCAAATATATCTATTAAATGCAAAGAGGTTCATAAAACAAAAAAGTTGTGTTACTCGTTTTTCCCAACTAGTGAGCAGAAACGACTTTAATGAGCATACATAATCCTGACTGTAATCACCATGTAGAATCCTGGAATATGAGTACGGATGGACACAAATGCGCACCAATGAACAAAATATCGTCCAGGGCTGCACTGTGGCCGGAGGAGGTCATAAGGATGTGTTGTTGGTCCACCAGGCTGCATCTTCAGGCTGCATCAAGGGCTTTCCACGCTAACAAATGGATACTGTGTCACAAAGGCGTGTCCGTTTTACATAGACTCCGCTACTTCCAACATGTTATCTCCCCAGTTGCTTGCTTTGGTGCATCACACCGTGCCATTCACAAAGATGATCGATTGCTGCGCATGGTTGTGGGCCCCCCTGCAGACACTAATTGGGCATTACCCTGGCACGAGCTTTTACATGGGTGGAACAATAAAGTACAGGTGCTGTCGGACCACGCTGGATTTTTTTTTCCTCACGCCTTTTTGCCGCGATAAGGTCTCAAGGAGCTGTTATACTGGTCACGCTGGATTGAAACCTTGGTCTGTCACATGCGTCGAGGCAGTATGGAAGTTCGCTTCTTATATTGCAACTTTGCCTCGGAACGTTGGACTCGCAAGATTCTTGAATGGAACATCAAGAATTACCACGGAAACGAGGAAGACCTGCTTACACTTGGGAGACAGCACACACACACACACACAATTCCCGTCCGAGTCAAAGCTACGGTCCGCGAGGGAAATGGGAAAACTACTACAACCAAACATCAGCATTCCAAGCACCACTTTACAAAAGCCTTCTCATGAGAGCTCCATGTCTCAGATTTGGCCGCCTGAAACCACGATGAATGGAAAACTTCCTGTGCAAAAGATTCAATTTGATCATCCCAGCGTTTCGCTGGGCGACCAATCCGTCTGCGAGGTTCTACGCAATAATTCATTTTCCACCTTTGGTAGGGATACCATTCACTCGTAATAGAGGCCCAGGAATTCACTGCAGATGAAATCTTCGCTGCAAAACGAAATCTTCCAACCAACAATCTCTCAGTCCATGGTCTAACATTTTATATTTTCTGTGCATTTTCCAATTTTTTGTTCATTTTTTTCATCAATGCATGCCAATCATTGTCCACCAGGGGTGCCCATCCAACAATTGAACGAAACATACGGTTTCTCACCACTTCTAGTTTCTGAAGTTGGTTCGAAGTCAAAGGACACGTCATAAAGCCAAATACAATTGTGGGAGTGATGACGGAATCAAAAAGCTTCAAACGCAGTCTCAAAGACACATGCCGGTTCAGAAGTGTGTCCTTGTGCTCGTTGAATTTCATCCAAGCGATCTGACTCCGATGTTGTATATCCACCATGGCCCTTTTCCGAAGGTCCCTACATAATTTTTTGCTTAAATATTTATGATTTTGCTCCCCATGCAACACTTCAATCCTATCACCACCAATAGCAAGGAACATTGGTTCTTTCAAACTTTCAGTTGTCAAAATTTTGGTCTTGGAAGTGTTCAAATTTAAACCGACAGCTGCCAATATATATTCCATCTGGAAAGACAGCTGCCAAAACTTGGGAGACAGCGCTGCAAAGATATTCCATCTGGAAAGGCGGTGGCAATTAGATTGTGGAGGCTGCTGCATATGATCATTGGATGCGGTCGCTACCGGATTTTGTGTTTTTCACGTTGTACACTAGTTGACCGGGTAAAATCCTGAATTTCTTTTTGCCTTTGACTTTGACTTGTTGGTCCACCATGGAATCTTTTTTAGGCAGATGCCCAGGGGAATGTGTACCAACATGAACATGCTGTTCCAGCTGAATTTTTGGAAACACTTATCGTCGGTGCACACGCATGTTTTTCATCACGGCAGTGTGCATCGATCGTTGTGTTGCAGTTACGGCCCCAAAAAAAAACAACACACACACACACACACACACGTTCTTGATGTTCGACCGATAACTAACATCCGTTTGTTCTAGGAAATATTCCCGAGGCTGCCCAGTAAAACAAACTTTGACGCAGCCCAAGGGGAGCGGGAGGAGAAAAAAAAATGAAATATGATTTATTTCGGCGGGTGACCAATATGCATGTTTCAGCTGTTTTGGGAGCCTGGCGGATCGGACAACGCAATGTTCGCGGACAGTTGCTTGCGAGATTTTTTTTTTCTCCGCTCCTTTTGGCTGCATGAAGGTCTTCTGGTACAAAGTTGTTTTACTGGGCAGTTTCTCCAGGCACTGACCATGTTTATACTGGCCAAGCACTTAGGTCTGAGGTCTGAGGTTCGCATGCCGACAAGGCAGCCCTCTTTAGGGCGCGAACCAGTGCGAAAACAGGTGTGAAAAGAACACGGCTACGCTGTACAAAACATCACAAAATCGTCCACCTCTACCATCCATTGCTCCGCGTTTGCAGCCATGTCTTGCCAATCATACCAATGTTTGATTCGTCCAAACTGTTCGAATTTGCTTGCCCAATGCATTGCTGGACGTCCAACAGGTCCTCTTCCAAACGGTTGCCATTGCAGCATTCGGCGAGCCCATCGTTCATGGGAGAGACTCATGATGTAGCAAGCAAATTTCCAATGTTGATAAGCGCAATTTTCCGCCCATGTTTTTATGTGACATGCCTCAACCATTTCTCGCACGCGTTGATTCCAGATGTGCAAAATTTCGTGCCACGGATCCCTCCAACAAATCGAGCTTGGAGCTCCAACCACGAATCGGATCATACGTCGAAAGTGGATATCGAGTTTGACCATATCGGCATTATGAATGCACCGGGGCCCAGCTCCAAAACAAGCGATTGGTGTCACGATGGCATCGAAGAATTTCAGTTTGTTTCTGATGGAAACATTTCTGCTCAGAAAAATCGACTTGTTGGCAAAGAAGGCGCGATTTGCAGATTGCAAATGATAATCAATATCCAGAGTTGCATGTTTGGAACCGGCTGCAGACAACATGCAACCTAACCATTTGTGACCCGATTCGCCTTCCTTTACCTTGATAATGGCTCCAGTCGAAGTAGTCAAAAACGGTGGTGGCTGGGCTTGTGTTGTGATCAACACAGTTTTTTCCGCATTCAGCTTTAGGCCTGCATCACCCAAGAACTCAACCAGTTTGTCCAACAACGTCATGATTTCATGGGATGACCTCGCGAATATCAAGATATCATCTGCAAATCTCAAATCCAAAAGTGCCGGCAAGTCATCTCCCAAATCAAATCCAAATGAACATCCTTCAGCCCATGTTCGCCATTTCGACATTGCCCACTGAAGTACTGAAGAAAACAGTTTCGGGCTAAGCACGCATCCTTGTCGCACGCCTGCATTGATTTGAAAAGTACGGCTGTTCCCTCCTTGTCCAGTGACCTCCCCACGTTGACCAAAATATAACTTCTGAAGAATCCATAACATGTGACTTGACACTCCGTGTTCGGATAAGGCTAACCACAGGGCACCCCAATCTACTCGATCAAATGCTTTTGACAAGTCTAAGCTCAATACCCACACCGGAATGTTTGCCGCCAAAGTTTTGTCAAGGAACAAATTTGCGGTGAGCAAATGTTCTTCCAAACGTCGTCCAGCACGGAAACCATGCTGTTCCTCGGGCTGGCAGCTGTCCAGGCACGGCTGTATTCGGTGCAGTATCATGTAAGCAAAAATTTTGTAGAACAATCGTACAGAAGCAATGGGCCGAAAGTCCGTGACCAGTGCCGCCTTGCGGTGTTTCGCCAACATTGTGAACAAAGTCCGTCTCCAGCTCGCAGGGATATGGCCATGTGAAAGCACATCATTGTATAATTGTAAAATTTTCGCTGCAAAGTTGGTGGGCATGTGCTTGAATACCTCCGCAACCAACCCACATTCGTCCGCTGATTTGTTCAATTTCAATTTTTGCACTGCTCCCATGAGTTCCTGCAATGTCCAAAGTTCTTCTGTCAAATGAATTGGTTGCATGGGTGCTTCGGGACTTCCAGCGAACAGTTTTTCAAGCATCATGGCAAACTCATCCAATGCAGGGTGTTGATGCAATGGCTTGCTACTGTACGAAGACATATTCTGTAATTCTTTCCAGCGTGCCGGGTATGCCAAATAATTTTGGAGTAAGGTTGCCTTCCACTGCCTGGATTCTTTCCGTTGTAGCCTTTGAATTTGGAAAGTGAAAAATTTGCGAGTTGCATTGTCATGCACTTGCTTTCTCCTTTGTCGTAAATTGCAAAGCTGATCCGACGGTACAAATCTAAGTCTGTGACGCGCACACGTCCCAGTGGACACAGCGGTTGACATCAAAAGGTTTTCTGCAACATCAAAAGTGGGCGCATTCTGTTCCCCAACTTTGGTTTCCAGCAACGTTTGAAAAGCTGAGGGTTCCCCATTTTCATCCATGATTGGCTTCCACCCTTTCAACACATGTTTGCGTCGATACTGTTGTTTGCATGGTTGCATGTGAGACAATATACAGTGGACACACCTGTGATCATTGCCAATGGGGATGCAGTAATCGTTCCATGCCTTTTTCAAAGAAAAGTACGCATTACCTATGATGAAGTCAAGCTGCACAAGGTTTCCATCAGAAGCACGACGACACGTCCAACTTTCATGTCCCTGTAGCGATCCATCCCTGTTGAAAATGTAAAATTTGTTTTGTAAAATCCAATGTACCAACATTGTGCCTCTGGCATTCCTTTGTCCCATGCCAACCGGCCCAACGTGCTGCAGCATTGTTAAGTCATCCGACTCCAGCAACCCAATGCAAGCATTGAAATCACCGCCTACGATCGGTATGTCCCCTGCCTCAACGCATGCATCAACAAGAAGGTTCAACACATCATACATTTGTTCCACTGCGCCATCCGCATCCCAAGCCGTTGGAAAGTAAACACTGAAAGCTCTGAACCGCCTGGACGCCATGGAGAAATGTAAGCTGCAAATTCTGTTGGAATATGCATGAAAAGAAGGACGAGAAACTTGTGAAGCAAACTTGGCCGACATGCAAATTCCAACGCCCTGATGATTGGCACCACCGCTAAGATAAATGTGGGGACCTTTTTCCGTGATGAAACTCTCATCCTTTTCCCCACGCCACGTTTCACATATGAGCAATAAATCAAAATGACATGTGTTCAACTCAGCACCAAAATCCTGCCAACGTGATTCACTCCGAATGCTTTGCAAATTCTTGGCAACAACATGCACACAATGTTCACTGTGATCAGCATCATTCGCTGCAATTGGGGGCGGTGGTTTGTCGCCACCATTCCCTGTTGCATTCCCTCTGCTATCACAAAAACCTGCAATGTAGAATCCCTATTCCATGTCGGAAATGAAGTCCTTCATTGCTTCTTGCACCATGGGAGGCACATTGCTGGCATCATTCCAATCGATCGTCAGGTCGTCCTTCACACAGGCGATGGGCATCAACTTTCCGTTTTCACGGACAAAGACCTTGAACAACCTGTAGTTGACAATGATATCTTTGGGGGGAATGTTGGCCAACTCGATCAAGAATTTCTTCAATTTGCTCGCTATTTTGGCCTGGTTCCGATCCATGCGGTTACGGTTTTCTGCCACCCACAATTTATTGGTTTGTATTTGTGGGTGTTTTTTCTTTGACCGGATAAGCTTCATAGCATTTGCAGGAGTATCAAATTGAGCGAGGCCCACAATTGAATTGCCGTCAACCATCGACACCTCATGAAATCCATGCATATGTTTCAACAAATCATGTGCAAGCTTCTCGGCTTCTTCAACAGTTGTTTCTCCGAACCCACCGATCACCGCAATGGATTTGTCAACTGCTTCGGTCACATCGTTGGTATTCTCCTTGATTGCCTGTTTGGATTCTAGTTGCGCCACCCTTTCTTCCAACATAGTTCTTGCAGACCTCTCCTGTTCCAAATCTTGCTTCATTTGGATGAATTGTTCGTCCATCTTGTTGGTCAAGCGGCTCTCCAACGCAGACATGCCAATGCCGATTTCCTCACGCATGACGGCCCTCAATGTTGCAATCGTGGCTGCTGACATCTCTACTTTGGAAATAGGCTCTTGGACTTCTGTCGGTAAAGTACGTGGCATCAAGTCAGAGGCTTGGGCTTTTGTAAGAGCTTGAGCTTCACGGTTTGGCGTTGATTAAGGGGATGGCCTTTTGGTGGAACCTTGTGCTGTATCCACATCCATCTCCTGCATGATCTTCAAGAATCCTTTTTCAAAATCGGCTGTGAGGTCTTGCCAGCCAGCCTTGTTCTCAGTGGCTTGGGCAATGGTTGTTGTGCCCTTGTATGCTTCATATCGGTCCCATGCCTTTGAGCCTGGTTTCTTTGGATTCTCTTGGGCAAACTGAATTTGAGTACTCCCATCTTTCAATGCTTCCATGTGTTCCTTTGCTATCGGCATGACCCCCGGGACCCACAACGAAAACACGCGAGCGAGCGAGCAGAAACACTTGAGTGGTACTGGCCAAGCACTTAATATGTTTATACTGGCTAATCTCCAAAGGTTTTTTTTTGCAGCACAGGTGGGACAAGTGCAGCAGGCTGGAGACCATCAGGCCGATAGGAGGATGACTTCAATTTGAAAACAATAGCTGACGCTGTGGCACAATTAGATTGGAGGATTGGTGGATTCCGGTTGCTCACGACTCTTCATCGACCGGACAGCACTGGCCAAAGAAAATTGGGTGCACGAAGTTGACCTCGGCCACGTCTGCTGAATGTCTGGTAGCGTTGTATACATAGATTTAACCTGCGCCCCGAACGCTTCACTCGCGGTCTGTGGACATCAATCCCTTTTTCGAACCATCAACTGCAGCGGTCAACATCGAGCCTTTGAGGATAACTGGGTTTACGCAGTTTCTCCACCTAAGACCTCACGGTGACCAAGTAGGTGGTGGAATCTCTGAAAACAGGTCCCTGGCAAAGAAAGGCGGTCAGCAGGCTTTTTGGTCTGCTAGGCGTATACCATCATGGCAGGTTGCAATTGCGAATCCCTCCCTGTGATTTGGGAATTGGGCCAACAAGGCCATAAAAGATTCACAACACTCATGTGAAACTAGTTTGGCAGCGCTAAACTCACACCGGTAAAAGTGGTTTAGTGGCTGCTTGCTTGGCTCTCACTCTTGGGGTCAACGGTTCTTCTGTCAGGAGGGCTAGCATTGGAGTAGGCGGCACATAGAACTCCACGTACTTCTCGGTTTGGTCGTGGTGCCAACATATGGCTGCACATCTTGCAGGGTGCTTTCCTCATAGCTCCTGCACGATATTGGGGCTGCAAGCAGTTGAGTTCTGCATGCCACACTCTTCCTGCAGGGGTCACGTAGATCTCGCGGTTGACTCCCCTCTGAAGTCCTGCGATGACGTGATCGTCCACTGCTGTTTCAAACCTCTTGCGATCGGCCACTTGTTGTTCCTTGAGCTTCTTCACATTCTCAAGGGCCTGGTCCAGACTTTGTCTGAGTCTGTTCTGTTCACTTACAGCTCGAACACTTCCTTGTCGGGCTGCTTCGAGGTTCGCCTCATGTTCTCTGAAAACAGAGGCGTGGTCTGACATGTGTCGTTGGGTAAGTTCTTCTACCCAATCCTTCCATCTCAGACACTCAGTGCATTCTTCTTCCTCTGGAGCTTGTGTTTGAACTCCTTGTTCCACAGTCCGTGGTGTCTTCACGGTCTGCGGTGCTTCGGCCTCAGTGCTTCGAAGTGATCTTGTAGTAGTACTCGACAAGAGCGATGTCAAAGTCCTCGTCATAGTGTTCCACAGGGAGGTGATGGCGTGAATGAGGAGTATGATGAGAATTGCTGTGGCAATGGTGAACCATTGATTGGTTAGCGTGAGGGTGGTGTCGTTGTGTGTTGCTGTGTCGTTGGTGTTTGCTGTGCATTGTTGGGCAAGGTATGCGAATGCCATCATACTCTGCAGGTGTTTAGATGGCTTCTTTAGTGCAAATTGTTCTGCACTTCTCTTCCTCAGTGCTGGGTCTTTCTTCTTGGCTGCTGTGAAATTGCTGTCGGGCTTGATGCATGTGCGGTGTGTTCGCAGTCGTTGTGCAAGTAGCTGTGCTGCTGCTGTCTTGGTCATGCCGTCAGCAAACTGCAGTTCTGAGCTGACCCACTTCACTCTTGCTCCTGTGCAAAGGAGTTTGTCCTGGGCCACCAGGACTTCGATGGCTGTTCTTTTGTCGGCTCCACTTGAGGGTTGGAGCTCTTGCTTCACCAGTAGGTCGTACAGACCCTTTGCATCGGTGATCAGGGCGGCTGGATGGTCTGTTTTGCAGACACTGAAGTCGTCCAGGGGCATCATCGGTGTCCACAGGAGCTGCCAGAAAGTTGAGCAGTAAAGCATAGCGTCTGCTGCTTCACTTGCGGCTTGAGATTCTGCACTCAGGCTGCTACGAGCTACTCTTGGTAGCTTCCAGCTCCTCCAGTCCACGAGGTTGTAGGTTCCTTCTTGTCCTGTGGTGAGGTTATGGTGTGCCAATAGCACGAGGTATTTTGCTTGGCTGGTGTTGTCTGGCCGTGATGCGAAGGCTGCGTCACAGTAGGTCATGAAGGTGAGATCCTCAGGTGCTCCAACGTTGGTGAAGTGGAGGCAGACGTCAGCGTTGCTCTTAGCGTACCTCAGTATTTTGTTTGCTTCTCGAAGTGTTGCTACTGATGCTTTGCTGACTTGTCCTGCGAGCTGTGATATGGCTGCTTGCAAGTGTGGGCTCGACTGTCCTGCTGGCCACTGCAATGCACCTATCAAGGCTCGTAGGCTGCTCTTCTCCTTCTCTGTGACCAGTCGGTCATCCTCCTCGTTGTTGCCCACTGCAATTGGCTTTTGTTTTGTGATGTATTGCTGGTGTTCGAGTGTGTAGTGGTCTGGTGCTAGTCGACGTACTTTGGCTCCACAGTAGTCAAAGTCTTTGTCCTCTTCCCATGTTCGGAAAGAGAATGTTTGCTTAAGCTTTTTTCAAAGGCTTGGTATGTCTTGTTGCTTTTGTCGACTGCTGCTAGGATGTCATCCACGTGTATGCCCATCATTGCTATCAATGGTGGATGCTGGTGCTTTGCTCCCTTGCTGTCTGTTCTGTATGTCCATGCTGACTTTGGTGCTTGGTAGTCATAAAGGAGAAAAAGGCAGGCATCCAAAGGGTGCTGTTGTGCTCCTAAGTTGGTGAGTCTTTCTCGAGCCTCCAAGAACCACGCCCTGGGGGCGTCACAAAGACCATACATGGGTTTCCTCAGGGATGAAATGTCCCTTCAGGATTCTTCCTGGAGTTGCGTTCCTGGATTCGTCATACTCCCAGACGTCGTTCTGGAAGAAGGATTCCAGTTCTTTCTTCTTTGCTTCCCAAAATGCCAATCTGTCTGCTGTGTTCATGTTCTTTTCAGAAAGCTGGTCCTTTCTGGCTTTGGTTTTGGGAGCTGGCTTTGCTGAAGGTTGGGTGACGGTGATGTGTCCATCACTGGCGTTGTAGAAGTGCTCTCTTGCTTGCTGTCGGTGGCTCTGGTGGATCTTGAACTTGGTAGTGCCAGTCCAAAGGTGCTGTTCAAGGTCTGGTGCCTGGTTGCAGTGCTTGGTCCACCGGTCGTGTGTTGTTCGACCTGGTGTCTTGGTGACTCTGTCCTTCGTCAGGTAGGACAATGGAATGGGGCAGGTTGTCTCCTCGGTCTGCTCTGGGTCGAAGAGGTGCTGTCTTGGAACATAGTGTCTCCTGATCAACCATCCATCCTTGATTGACCACTCATCTTTGGGTTCTTCTAGGGTGATGTAGCCATGCTCGATCATCCATCCTGGGGGTAGTGACATCGTGGTTCCCTCCAAGACATCGGCGTCGTAGCTGGTGTACGTCACCTCTGCAACGTCGGGTTCGGCATTGGCAGTGTTGGCTGCTGGTCGTTGCTGTGTAGTGTAGGGTGCTGGTCTGTTGTTTGCTGGTTGAATGGGATTTGCTGGTCCATACTGTGGTTGTCGGTAGTAAAGTGTTTCTTGCTGTTCGTATCTGCTGCGAAGTTGCTCAAACGTCTCCCCAGGCTGCTGTGGTCCAAACAGGGTTGCCACCTCTGGTGCCAGTGGTGGTGGCGGTGCTGGTGTTGTTTGTCGTGAAGGATCTGGCTCACCTAGGGGTTCACTGGACATGTCCACAGAGGGTGTGGTCATTGGTGTCTCAGGGATTGGCGGCAATGCGTCGTCAGGCAGGGCATCTGCTTCGGCATCTGGTGATTCCATGTCATGATCAGTGTGGATCGTGGCAGTGATGTCTGCTGCAGGTGCTGTGGCTGTTGTGCTGGTTGTTGACTGAAGGGTGAACGTAGTTGTTCCGGTCCACTGGTAGGTCAAGTCCCTGCTGCTGTTGCCTTCAGTCCAGTCGTCTCTGATGACTACTCTCTGGTATGGTGCTGGGTCAGTCGGTCCGTTCTGAACTGTTGCCATGGTGCTTGTGGGTCTCCTCGTGGTGTGTAGAGCTCACGCCTTGATGCAACATGGACCCTGGTCCAAGTGATGCCATCCTCGCTGATGTCCCAGTAGTCTTCCTGAGCTGGAATCATCTCAGAGTCCATCAAGTCTGCGATGTCATCGGGGACTTCTTTCATTTTTGACCCCAGGGCTACTCATTGGAGGGCTACTCATAGCAGCTGGATCCTGGATTCTGTCAACTTCATTCTTCTTCAAAAAAATTGTCTTTCCTTCAAAACACTTCTTTTTCCTTCAAAAAAATTCTCTTCCTTCAAAGCAAAAGCCTTTGTTTCACAAAATTGAGTCTGCATTTGGTTGATACAAGCTCTTTTTCTTTGTCACAAACATCCCTCATGTGAAACCTGCTTTTTCACCATGCCTTTAGCAATGATGATCACACTTTCAATTTCTTGTAAACTTTGGCAGGTGCCAAATTGTTCACCCAATCTTCAAGCTCTTCAATGCTTGTTGCTGTTAGATCACCAGGTCTTTGAGCCTTCTCACCTGCTTTCAGTTTCAAATCTTTCCTATCTTTTGCCAAGCCCCACTTCTGCCATGCATAGGTGTGGACATCCTCAAGCTGCATCTGCCAATTCTTCAAGTCAAATCTCTTTGTATATGCTTTTTGAGACCAAGGGGATGAGAACCAAGCAGGGGGAGTGGTTCTCCATGTCGCACACCACCTCCAATCCATGGTAGACAAAGTCATTTTGCAACCTGGTGGTGCAAGAGGATCCAAAAGATGATGTGGAGACTCATTGTACTTGGGAGCAGGTGTTCCTCTTTTGGGTTTCTTCTCTTCAAGTATTGGCTTTGCTTCAGCAACTTCAATGTCTTCCTTGTTCTCTTGCACTTGCTCCTGACTCTTCTCAGGGCCTTTTCCTGCACTTTCCTCACCAACTTCAATGCCTGTCTCCTTCTCTGCCATTTCCTCCAGGTCTGGAAAATGTTGAATCTTCTCAACACCTTTCCCTTTCTTTCCTTTCCTTCTACCTTTGCCTCCTTTTCCTTTACCTTTGCCTCCTCTCCTTGCTTTTTTCTCTGCTTTGGCTTTTTCAACCTCCTGGATAGCTTTTTTCAACTTCAGTTTTCTTTTCCTCTGCTTCACCTTTTCTTTCTCCTGCCTCAACTCTGGGTCTCCAAAATTCCCAGCTTCTTCAGCATGTTCCAACAAATCTTCATAGTCTGAAAGCTCCTCATCATCATCCTGATCTTGGTCTTCCTTGTCTTTCCCTTTCCAGCTTGACCTTTTGAGTGCTTCTTCCTGCTCCTCCTCTGAGTCAAGAAAAAGTTTGAAGATCTGCTGATACAATGCCTTCTTGTTGCCTGATACTGGGTGTTGCCCATAATGCTGCAAAACCAATTTGCACTGCTGGATGGTGAGGTCAAAGCCTGCTGCAATTCTAGCCTGAGGCAATTCAAGGGGCTCTGCCACCTGATGAAAAATCAAAGGACCAAACTCATTTTTCAGCTTTGGCCTGCATGGGATGGACAGCCAGTCCTGAAGGTCTTCAACAGAATGCCAAACCAGTGCTTCTGCAGCCTGGTAAAGCTGCACATCCATCAATCCATTTTCATTTTCACCAATCACCTGGGCATGCCACCCAAGAAAGTTCAAGGTGGCTTTGGCCACCACCATGAGAACCTCCCCATCCTTGGTTGCCATGACATCACCAGGTTTGCCCACCAAACATGTCATAGTTGCAGCAGCAAACACTGCTGGATCCATGTTCTGCCCCTTCTCCAACAGAAGTTCAAAAGATGCTGCTTCAACAAACATTGACTGGTGGGAAGAGCTGGGCCAGGTAAATCCAGGTGAGGAGGCCTTGTACTTCATCACATTCTGAAATGATTTCTTCATCTGGTGTGAATTTGGATGTGTGGCTTTGGAAATCTTCAGCACACTCTGTTTGTTTGAGGAGGCAGCAGCCTTTGTGTGGTTGTCAACTTTCAAGTAAGGCACACCTCTTCCTTTCAGAACTCCACTGTTGATGACTGCCTGAAACTTTGCCATTCTTGCTACCTGTTCATGACGTGCCTCCTGAAGGAGGTCTTTAACCTTCTGATGTGTATTCTCAATAACAACTGTTTCATTGAGATGCCTGCATGCTGTGTGTGCCATGTGAACTGCATCTGCAGTACCAAAGTCCTTCCCCAGCTTGATGTCCAATTCATTTGTCAGAAAGTGCAACCTCACAAAAGCAGTCCTCAGAAAATGTGCATGCTCCAAAGGAAGCACTTTGATACCTTCTGAAACCTTTTTCTCAGCATGCAAAACCAACACCCATTCTGCATGCATTTGCTTTCCTGCCTGTTCTGCAAGATCCTCCTTGCACAAGCCTGCATACCTCCAAGGTGGTCTGCAGTATTGTGCCACCAAGCTTTTTGCCCTTTGGCAAAGCATTGAGGCTGCAAACTTGAAATGCTGCTCAAGGTGAGCTGTGCTAGCATCACCTGGGTTGGATTAGATTGCCTTGAAGGTGTTGACATTAAAGAAGAAATTGTGGCAAATCTGTTGAAGTTCAGCCTTCCAGCCACCAAACACCATTCTCACAATATGGCCCTTTCACCATCCTGGTGTAAATGGACCACAGTGGCCTCCCACCTTCATAGATCAGATTCTTTTTGAACATGTTTTCCTTGTTGATGAGGGAAGGGGCCAGGGCCCACACCCCATGCTTCATTTTGAGATAGCGAAGTTCCTGTTGGGGAGTCATTCCTTCAGTTTCTGGAACATCAGGGAGGTTGGAGTCAAAGTCATACTCTTCAGACTCTATTGGGTTGGAGTGCTGCATTAAAAGCTTTGTGAACCACAGTTCACCAGAGTGGAACTCGTGAGATTGCCACCAACTATACCATCGCATCAACTTGGTGAGTGGCCCATGTACCTGGCACCCCTTCATGGCCTTCAGTTCCTCAAACATTCTTTCCCTTTGTTCTTCTGTCCCATCCTCAGTTTCATTCCTTTCTTGGCAAATAAAGGGCATATATGCTAGAAATGGATTGGAATGGGCTGTATGGGCCTCTGTGAACTCACGCAGTGCTGAGGCTTTCCTAGCAAACCACACCTTTGAGCCACCTGGCCCATAGTTGACATTAAAAATAATGCCAAAGGATAGGAAAGCTTTGTAAAGCTGAGCAGCTCTCAGGGCTGCCTTCAGGTCATTGTAGCACCTGTGTTGGTTGTCATAACCAACTACCAAAGCCAGTGGCAACATATATTGGACATAGTCCAACACCCCCCTGTTTATGCCTCCTTGATCAGATACACTTACTAACATGTGCTGGGTTCTGACATCCCAAGTTGATGGCAGTTGTTGCACCACCTGACCTGTTACCTGGTTTGTGATCCAGAACTTACCATCTTTGAAAGACCTGACCTGTGTGTTGTCCAGTGCCTTCCAGTGCACATCCTCAGGTATCTCAAAGACAGACATGTCTTTGCCAATTGCTTTGAGTGCATGTGACACTGCACGCAGTTCAGAGAAACCATGGACTCTTGTTATCTCCTTTCTTTGGGCCAATGCCCTGAACTCTAAATCAATTTCTTTGACTTCCACTGGCAGCAGGTACTGTATGGGCAGGTAGGCTGCCTTTTGGCAGTCATTGCTCCACACTGTGGCCACCATGACTTCATCCCCTGAATATGTACTTGGATCCCAGCTGACCTGGAAATGCTTTGCCATAGAGAAGGTCTCCTGCAGCAACCTCAAATATTCTTGGCACTCCAGAAGTGCTTCATTTTTTATCAGCCCAGCACCCTCAGGCACTATGTCACCATGGCTCTGCATCACAGATTTTCTGTGTGTTTTGTGTTTTGACAACCTCCTCAGCAAACAAACCTTGTTGACAAAGGGAACCCTCCTTGAGTTCCCTTTCTTGGACTTTAAAAGGGGTGCAGGTTCAGGTGTTCTCTGTGCCAGTGCAACAGCAAACTCTTCCAAAGCCTTCCCAACCATGAAAAGGACTTTTGGCCACAAAGGTAGGCCAACATCCCTCCAGGCAGTGGATGTTGTTTGGGTAGCTTTGGCATTGACCAGCCATAACATCAAATCAAATATTGAAGCATGTTCTAAAGAACTACTGATCTTGTGCTGACACCATACCTTACTGCTCAAATGTTTCCACTTCCCTTCTGCCTGAACATGCTTTTCAAATAATCCTTGCAAATCATCAGTGCACCCATTTTGAAAAACCAAATGCTGAGTGTAGTGCTGGCAATCTGTACCAACAACAGTGACAACACATGTGTGGCTCCCTTGCATACATCTACCTACCAATGTTTTCAGCAACTTCAAAGATTCCTCCTTTGCTGTTACTTTGCTTTGCTTTCTGGTGGAGAACAGGCAAAGCATCAGCACCAATGCCCTGGATCCCATGCTGTGGCTTCCTTTCTTTCCCTTCTCTGCACCCTGCCCTCTGTACTGAAACTCTTCAAAGCTCAGCTGAGCTTCTTGGAAATGCCATTCAAATTCCTTAAGCCCTCTTTTCAAGAGGACACCATCTTTGGAAGTTTCTAATTTGATGGCTTTACTGACCCTTGACCAATCCCATTCTGCATCCCCTCTTGTGTTGATCTGCCCTGTCAGGGCAAAGTCTTCATTGATTCTGCATAAAAATGGCTGTTGTTCAAATGTTTCTTCCCCCTCTGGATTTTCCATCTCTGTCTATCACCATGACTTCACCATGGCTGGGACAAAGTTTGCTGAGGAAGAAAAACAACTGAGAGAAATGATGCCAAAGAGATTGGAAAGAAGACAGAATAAGTTCTAAGATTGAGAAGATGTTGGAAAGAAGACAGAATAAGTTCCAAGATTGAGAAGATGTTGGAAGGCATTGCCATGTTGCTATGGCAGCTCACTGCCCCTGAATCAAATGACATTGCTTTTCACATCCAGCATGGCATGACAAAAGCTCATGCCATGTTTTTGAGCCACCTGGCCAAAACCACATGGCCAAATCCATCCAATCATTTTGACAAGCTGTGCAGCAACCACATGCTCACATGCATTCACAGGCTTTCTTTGCAACACAACTTTGCCCTTTGCAAATCTATGAAAACATTGCACATACTTTTTTGACACCATTCACCAATCTCTTCTTTGCAAGCCATGCATACCACCAGCCTGGCACAGTTGATGTGTTTGTAGCAAAGCAAGCTGGTGCCAGCAGTTTGTAGCAACTTTTTCCAGGCACACAAAGAAACAGTGATTTGACCACAGGAGTCAACTCTTTCCAGCCATGCCTTCAAGGTGTCTGCTTTCTCTTCTTGCTTTTGGCCACACCTTATGATTCAAGGCTCTTCTTTTTCAATTTGAAAAATCTAAAAACAAATATCAGCTTCTAACAATTGGTGTATTATTGGCAGCAGGTTCAGGTGATAGAGGCTACAACAAACCACCTACTACAGGTCAAACACTAGTAATAAGATATAAGTTATAAGTTATATCAGTATATTTGAAGGGATGCTATTTCCATACTATTTACCACTACCAAACTCAGAAGCACCCAAAAAAAAAACAAACCCTAACCTGATCTTGTTTTGCACATGTCTTTGTATTGACTTTGAGCCCCTGGCTTGTCTCATCAATAGCTGGGATACCCAAATGAGCCCTGATAACTGGCAGCATATGGCTCACCATCTGCCTGCCCTTTCTGACACCATGGAGAAGGCAAACTTGTTTCAGCAAAAAATCTTTTCCTGGCTGCCAAACACCATACCCACTGTAGTGTACTGTGACATACCAAGGCTCATTGTTACTGACAGTCCAAAAACTGCGCATTGGTGGGTCATGAGCTGGCCATGGCAACTCTACCTTGGTGGCACCAACCCAACAAGGTGGGTGCCAGTGAAAAGAATCATATAAAACACTGCAATGCAACTTAAACACTGGCTTGTCACTTGCATCTTCACTCATGAAGGACTATGCCTGTTGAAGGCTTGAGAATTGTCACACCTGCAGTACATGTCAAAGGGGCAAAAAAAAGGGATGCCCAGCACCATGTCACAGCCACACACATTGACAGGGCATGGACAGCTGCACACACATTGCAAGTTTTTCCTATTGTCTGTGGCCAAGCTCCAGATCAGCCATGCATACACTCACAGGAGTCAGAGAATCATCCACCTCAGACCCACAAACAGGCACTTGGAACACATGTTTGACCAGTCTTGGGCATTGGTGAGTCCAAGTAGTCCAAGTGGCACTGGGAAATAGGAAGGACATGCTAGCCTGCTCTGCTTTCACCTAGGTACTGCAGGGGTTGTAGTGATTTTATGTACAAAAAAAAACAAGTTTCTGCTGCTGGGCCACTGTGTTCTGGTAGGGAGCTGTAGTACCAAGAGCTCTTCTCCAAAGCTGCATAGTTTCTCTGCCCATTCATGTACATCCACATGCCTTCCTCAAAACTATCTGCCTCCCCAGCAAAGCATGCTTCAATCAAATCACCTTCAAGTTCGCGATGCAATTTCAGTAGAGTGGCTCTGACCAACTGATCCAATTGAGCATTGGTAAGCTGTGGGGATGATTCACTGATAAGGTGGACTAACATCACATAGGCTGGCACCCACTCACACCACCCTGAATAAAATTCCCATACCCACCAAAGCCACCCATTCCACTCTTTGTATTCACCAGAGACTATGGGGTCCCTGCTGCTGAACCTTGGCAACATTGTAATTGTAGGAACCTCAGCTCTTACAGCATTATAAGGAAAGTCCTGTATCTTAAATTGCACCACTGTCCTACATGAACACCCAGTATGAACACAACTACAGAGTACTAACCCAGCCCAGTAGCACTGGGTGAAGCTGGGGCACTTGCACCCTACCCCTTCCAAAGGCTAGTGGTTGAGCCTCCACCATCAACACTTTCACTCTCCACCTACTCACTTTCTACAATGCCACATGACTGGCTTCCACACAACAGCTTGGTTTCATGCACCCACAACTTTTTCTTCCAGTGTCTATACTCCAAGGCTCTCCAACCCTACCACAAAGGTTCAGTGTTGTTGCACCTTAGCCCCCACAGCTTTCTCCAAAGGCTGGTGGACATCACATTTTGAGTAGCACATTATCTATTTGGGGTACCTTTACACTTGTTCCAAGTTCCCCACCATACTCCCCAACATTCACAATACTCCCCATAATTCTAAAACATTCACAATCATTCCATTTCATTCATAATCATTCAAAATCATTCAGTTTAATTCCAAATCATTCAAAATAATTCAAAAAAATTCAAAAAAATTCATTTGGGGAAAGGCCCCAGAGGTGCAGTTCTTTTTTGCTTTTGAGAAAGGCCCCTAGGGGGAATGCTGCCCTTTTTTTCCCAGCCCTAAACCCTAAATGATTATTTTCACTGCTTCTTCTTGTATGTATATGTATATGTATATGTATATGTATATGTATATGTATATGTATATATATATATATATGTATATGTATATGTATATGTAAATGTATATGAATATGTATATGTATAAGAATATGTATATGTATATGTATATGTATATGTGTATGTATATGTAAATGTAAAATGTATATGTATATGTTGATGTATAAGTATAAGTATATGTATATGTATATGTATATATGTATATGAATATGTATATGTATATGTAGATGTATATGTATATGTATATGTATATGAATATGTATANTATATATATNTATGNAGNGAGGTAGGGTAGGGTAGGGAGGAGGAAGAAGAGAAGAG